>JASDQU010309204.1:0-16805 GCA_032191745.1 Picea mariana
GTTAAAAAGGTCCAGACCTTCCAGCCACAGGTTCGTGACAGATTTCCACAAACTAAGCAGTGTGACTTCTCCAGCAAGACAAACAACTCACCAAGATGCAGATTCAACAAATGCTTTTCCCTCTCCCCCGGGAACTCAACGCAATGGATAACATTGCTTCCTAAGGAGGGAGGATTGATCCAGATGGATATTGGGGGCCACCCACCTTTTCCAAATGGCTCAAAACAGTTTTCTGGCCATTTTGGCAATTTACTATTTTTAGCAGGTTTTAACTTCCGGGGCCATTTTGAGGGCCTAAATGAAGTTTTTTCGAGATCAGGGTTCTCAATGATATACGAAGGCATGATTGAGCCCCCAAAATGAATCTCCTCGATGATACCTTTCCAACGAGCTATCACACGCCTAAAACGGAGATCGTATGCAAAAGTTACGACCCCGGGAAGTTGATGCACCAACTTACCCAAACGGGGCCCACATGACTTTTGGCACTTCATCTCCTAGGGCTAGGTTTTTGGATGTCTAGGACTTTTGGCATTCCCGATTATTGTAAAAATGCCTCCAGAGCCTCATTGTAACCATATTATTGTGAATGCGAGTAGCCGTCACATCTCTTCTCAGAGATAAGCTGCCACCATTCTAGCGAGTCTTTCACTCTGTATTTTTACAGTCTTTGTACAATTCTTTGATTAATAGAAATAGTGTATTACGGTATATCTGTGTTTATGGTTGCGTATCTGATACATTTCTGTTATATTATTGAATATCTGCAATATCTCTGTACATTTCTTTATTATATCTCTACTCTCATTTCGTGCCGAAAATAATCCGGATCAGTTCCCCTTCCTGTATGTGGACGCATAAAAATTACATTGTGGAAAATTTTTGACCAAATCAAACTTATTTCAATTACACTTATGTCTAAATAAAGTATGTGGACGTATGAAAGTTACATTGTGGACATATTTTGACCAAATCAAGGTTTAGTTAGTTATATGTGGACAAAATTCTATTATGTACATTTTGACGAACTCAAACAAACCAGATATTTCTTGTTTTACCAAATCATTCATTGTCCCATTAATTCACATTCTTGTTTACAAAGCATCTACTGCACAGATATAATAAGGGTACAAGATACAAATCACAAGTCTTCAACATGTCGCACTTTCCTTGCAACATACTCACCCAGTCGCCCCACCTGATTATGATCTCACCCTAGTGACTCTAAATTTTCACTTATCCCATCACAGTCCACTCTGCTACTCGTAGCTTTGATCAAGTCACCTTGCAATATTTACACATACGTCATTGCGTTGTAACACAAACATCTGCTGATTCACTCTGCAATCACAAAAAAGGGATTTTTTTGCATTCTACTTTACATCTGAACTGCGTCGTATGTCATCCTCATGTTCTGCATGCACTCCTGGCAGACTCAATCACTTCCGTGATTTATTTTGCGTTGTTGATCCCTTCATCCTTCAATCCTTCTACGCACTTATGTTTTCAACCTTTCTCAATTTCTTATAGGAGTTCTATTTCATGTGGATCTGCTATAGTATAGTAGAAAGAACCCTTCCACGCACTTCCTCTACCTGTTCGCCAACTTTGCGCCATACATACTTCCACACACTTCCACTTTCTGTGTGCCAAATTTGCACCATACTGTCTGTGCACCGTGTTGACATCAATGAAAACATATGATTGAAAAACTCCCCCTTTGTCATTGATGGAAACTCTATTGTTGAGTGTCTCCCCCTGTCAGTGTGTTCCTCTAGCCTTCACTACCCCTTACTGTATGCTCCTCTTTGTCGTAACTCTATTTTTATACCCCTTTTACATCAATGGAAAAGGGATCATCCCTACAGATTGTGCATGTCTTGAAAGTAACTCTCCATGTCTGAAGGTTGTATTTCTCCCTGCTCAATTTCTTGCGTTGTCCCCCCTAAGGTTGAATAAGTCTTTCAATAGCCTTCAACCGGTCATGAAGGTTATGCTCCTTAATGAGGAGTGGGAAAAAATCCAAACTTCTCTCCGAATACTCAAAGGAGTCTCAAGGTAATGGATTCATAAATATATGCATGACATGCTCTTTGGAAGGAACATATTCTATTTTAACCACCTAATCTTAAACCTACTCTTTGAGAAAGTGATACTTGATGGGTATATGCTCAGTTTTAGAGTGTTGAACATGATTTTTAGAGATATTAATAACACTTGTATTTTCACACATGATGGAAATATGTTGACCATAAGGAAATTGAATATCCTTAATGTTAGCACAATATTGGTTTATGCCTCAGTGTTGCATAAGTGGCACTATCTACAGGCGCTGTGTAATATTATGGCAGAGGTTAAATTGTGCAGAGTTATTCTGCCAGTTTTGAGTCACTAATTTAAAACTTGGGTTATGAGCAGTTGAGGATGTATTTTTGAAAACTGAAGGATGTTTTTGTTCATATCATTCCAAATAAAAAAAAACTCTCTCAGTTTTTCAAAATGTGTTTTGGTTTGAGAGATATTGCATATAAAAGTAGGCATCGCCTACTCTGCACAGTGGCACTGCATACTAATTTCATGTAGCGGTCACGGTTTTGATATGCACCTTGTTGGGAGGTTGCCACATGTCAAGGAGAGTTATAATGAATTCTCAAGGATCATTTAGATGTCACGGGACACCTGCACCTAATATTTAGCTCCAGCAAAGGCCTCATGCAATGAAGTGGAGACATTTCATTAATGACTTCCAACAAATTCCTGAAAATCAACAGTTTCTTGGATTTTTGTCTCTTTGACTGTTGCCACCTATCTCCAAGGCTTAGAATCCAATGGAAGAGATGGGATTCAACCTCCTAAGGTTATTTGGATGATATTTTCTATTTAAGGAGGGAGATATCTCTTGGAGAGGAGGATGGATGAGCCAAGAGAGGCTAGAGAGAGTAAGGAGTACGCAGTTTTCTTGTGTGTGTTCATTTGTAAGCCTGTGGGCATTTTTTGATTGTAAGAATTATTGCTATTGGAGACTCATGAGAGCTGTGATTTCAGATTGTAACTCTTCTTTTATATTTCTTCTTATTTGAATATATTGCATATTTGAGGATCAAAGGCTGTCAATGATTTATGGATCCCTAAGTAGCATAGGATCCGTTGTATTTTTCCCATCAGTCGTTGTTTATATTCAAGTATCTGTTGATTCATTAAACTGAGAGGATCTTTGTTTAGTGAACATTTATCTTATGTTTTCCTTCATTCTTCCACCTATCAGCATATAATCTTGTTTTATGTTGAGCATCTTTTTTGCCTTCGATGAGTAGGATGTTTGTGACTCCATTTCCCATTAGTGTAGCCTACTAATCTACAGTTTGCTACCCTCTCCCTTTCTTTCTCCATCTTGTTGATCCACCTATTCAAAACCAAATTATCTTTTACATTCTGATGCATGTTGAGCTTACACTTTAGCAATCAAAGTGTGACTTTCAGTGCTAACATTTTTGGCACCTTTGCCGGGGACTAATTTGAGTAGATTGAAAGGCTCCCTGGGAAGAATGACACTGCATAGCTCTAGCTTTAGATGGTGACTGAAGTTGGACACCTTCAAGACTGCACATTCACCATGGCGACTCCATTGTTCAGAATCTATTGGTGACTCCAATGGGGATGAGGCAAATCAAATGGATATGAAGGCTATCCTGGCTAGGAGGTTTGCCCCACTCAATTTCTCAGCCATAGATGGTTATCCACATCCTGTGCCTCAAATTGATGAATGGCAAGATCTGTTGCCTAGATTTTATGAAGGTGAGAATGAAAGCCATGTTGAGCATGTTCATGAATTTCATGTTTTGATGCAACAACTTGACATTCATCATGAATATATATTGATGAAAATGTTCACGTATTCATTGGAAGGTGATGCGAGGCAATGGTATAGAACACTCCCTGCTTCTAGTATTTCCTCTTTGAAGGACTTTCATGATGTTTTTTATTCTCATTGCAACAAAATTTATCCAGCTGAAAGACTTTTTGAGAATTGTTGTGAGGGGTATGCATCATATATTCAAGATTCATCAAGTGATTCCTCTAGCAGTGATGATGAAGGGGATGATTGTAGAGAGAAAGAACTAGATGATGAGTTTCATAATGCTTTTCCTAAATTTGAAGAACAAATGCATCATTCATGTCAAAATATAGGTCCCCAAGAGAAAGATCAATATGGACAATCCATCATTTCCTTGTCTCCTCCTTTTCTTGATTCTTTAAGTCAAGAGGTCATCTTAGATTCATATTTATTTTATCATGAGAATAGTGTTGCAGCTTGTCATGACAAAATTCATAGCTTATCAGTCCCTCCTATTGTTAATGAACGAATGTGCCATGATTCACCATGTTTTGATGACTATGAGGATGTTTTCCCTGAGCAACGAGTTGTCCCAGCTATTGTACTAATCCCCTCAATGATTAATAGTCAAATGGTCATTAATTCAACTTTGTATGATGATTATGGAGATGATTTCCATGAACAATCTATTGAATACCTTATATCCAAAAAGTACCCTTCCCATCAAAGCAACAATAGCTTGTTTCAACCCTCATGTCATATTTTTGTTGCTGAAAAAGAAGGAGAAGATGATAATCTAAGTTTAGAAGGTAAAAAACTGAGAAATTGGGACCATAAGCCAAGCTATGATGAATATCCCTCACAATTAGAAGATAATATAGAGTAATTTAGTTTCCAAATCACTTCTAATTGTGATGAACTACCCTATCAACCCGTTATTCCTCTTGAAGACACAAGCTCAGTTTCATCAAGCAGGCAAGATCAAATGCCATGTGATCAGATCAGAAAGGTTGAAATTAAAGAAAGACAATCATCACTAATCCTTTTTCCTAATACACCTCATGACCAGGAGTGGACCAAGGCCATATGCATTGAGGATGAATCAAAGAATCAACAAGCCATACAACAACCAAGAACAGTGGACGAAGGACCTAATGAAATACTTTTCATTTTTACACAAAGCAATGTTGCAGGCGAAAGTATTGATGATGTTTTTTAGGATCCATTTGCAGCCTGTCTGCAAGCAGAAAGTGGGCCTAGGCTCATTGGTTTTTTCAATGGAAAGTGTATTGCTAAATTTTTCTTTGACGTGCCTTCAAGTAAGAATTATCTCTGGTTCTTAAGGAAGCACATTTCAAAGCTTCAAACAGTTGAAAAAATGATGAAATGGCTTCATTGCTTTTTGCATTTAACTTGAAAGCTTCATTTACCCAATAATTAGAGTAGGTGTGTGTAATAAGCTTGCTGGACAAGCATCGTTTTCATCATTTTTTGTCAGTTTCAGTTTTCATTTTCATTTAGTTTCAGCTGAAGGTCACAAATCAAAGCAGATTGCAGAGGTTAAAGGTTGAAGAGCATGACTCCACAAGCCCGATGGATAAGGCATTGAATCTACAAGAGTTATTAGAGCCTCATAGGGATGACTCTATCCCCCATGGAGCCTATGTTAGCACAAGATTGGTTTATGCCTCAGAGTTGCATAAGTGGCACTACCTAATATTTCATAGAGAACAAAATTTGCATTTCATTATTCATTTTGGCAAATGAATACAATTGTTATGGGATTTTTATTTGTTTTGGGTAAAATTCAAATTATATTGAGTTATTCCCAATATCCAAGTTCAAGCATCAAAGCACCCATGGATTTATGCTACCAAATTTCATGCAGAAACATAATCGGGCGCTACCTACAGGCGCTGCGTAATATTCTGGTAGAGGCTAAATTGTGCAGAGTTATTCTACTAGTTTTGAGTCACTAATTTAAAACTTGGGTTATGAGCAATTAAGGATGTATATTTGAAAAATGAAGGACTTTTTTTTTCATAACATTCCAAATAACAAAACCCTCTCTCAATTTTTCAAAATGTGTTTTGGTTTGAGAGATATTTCATATAGAAGTAGGTGTTGCATACTCTGCACAGTGGCATTGCGTACTAATTTCCTGTAGCGGTCACGGTTTTGATATTCTCCTTGTTGGGAGGTTTCCACATGTCAAGGAGAGTTTGAATGACTTCTCAAGGATCAGTTAGATGTCAAGGGACACCTGCACCTAATATTTATCTCTAGTAAAGGCCTCATGCAATGAGGTGGATACATTTCATTAATGACTTCCAACAAATTCCTGAAAATCAGCAGTTTGTTGGATTTTTGTCTCTTTCACTGTTGCCACCTATATACAAGGCTTAGAATCCAATGGAGGAGATGGGATTTGACCTCCTAAGGTTATTTGGATGCTATTTTTTATTTAAGGAGGGAGATATCTCTTGGAGAGGAGGATGGATGAGCCAAGAGAGGCTAGAGAGAGTAAGGGGTAGCCAGTTTTCCTGTGTGTGTTCATTTGTAAGCATGTGGGCATTTTTTGATTGTAAGCATTATTGCTATTGGAGACTCATAAGAGCTATGATTTAAGATTGTAACTCTTCTTTTATATTTCTTCTTATTTGAATATATTGCAGATTTGAGGATCAAAGGCTGTCAATGATTTATGGATCCCTAAGCAGCAAAGGATCTACTGTATTTTTCCCATCAATCATTGTTTATATTCAAGTATCTGTTGATTCATTAAATTGAGAGGATATTTGTTTAGTGAACATTCTATCTTATGTTTTCCTTCTTCATTCTTCCACCTATCAACATATAATCTTGTTTTCTGTTGAGCAGATTTTGTGCCTTCGTTGAGTAGGATGTTTGTGACTCCATTGCCCATTCGTGTAGCCTACTGATCTACAATTTTCTTCCCTCTCCCTTTATTTCTCCATCTTGTTGATCCACATATTCAAAACCAAATTATCTTTTACATTCTGATGGGTGTTGATCTTACACTTTAGCAGTCAAAGTGTGACTTTCAGTGCTAACATTTTTTGCATCGTTGCCGGGAACGAATTTGAGACGATTGAAAAGCTCCCTGGGAAGAACGACACTGCACAACTCCAGCTTTAGATGGTGACTAAAGTTGGACACCTACAAGACTGCACATTCACCATGGAAACTCCATTATTCAGAATCTATTGGTGACTCCACTGGGGATGAGGCAAATCAAATGGCTATGAAGGATATCCTGGCTAGAAGGTTTTTCCCATTCAATTTCTTAGCCATAGATGGTTATCCACATCCTATGCCTCAAACTGATGAATGGAAATATCTATTGCCCAGATTTTATGAAGGTGAGAATGATAGCCCTATTGAGCATGTTCATGAATTTCATGTTTTGATGCAGCAGCTTGACATTCATCATGAAGATATATTGATGAAAATGTTCATGTATTCATTGGAAGGCGATGCAAGGCAATGGTGTAGAACACTCCATGCTTCTAGTATTTCCTCTTTGAAGGACTTTCATGATGTTTTTTATTCTCATTGCAAGAAAATTAATCTAGCTGAAAGGCTTTTTGAGAATTGTTGTGAGGGGTCTGCATCATATATTCAAGATTCAACAAGTGATTCCTCTAGCAGTGATGATGAAGGGAATGATTGTAGAGAGAAAGACTTAGATGATGAGTTTCATAATGCTTTTCCTAAATTTGAAGAACAAATGCATCATTCATATCAAAATCTAGGTCCCTAAGAGAAAGATCAATATGGACAATCCATCATTTCCTTGTCTCCTCCTTTTCTCGATTCTTTAAGTCAAGAGGTCATCTTAGATTCATATTTATTTTGTCATGAGAATAGTGTTGCAACTTGTCATGACCAAATTCATAGCTTATCAGTCCCTCCTATTGTTAATGAACCAATGTGCCATGATTTGCCATGCTTTGATGACTATGAGGATGTTTTCCCTGAGCAACCAACTGTCCCATCTATTGTACTAATCCCCTCAGCCATTAATAATCAAATGGTCATTGATTCACCTTTGTATGATGATTATGAAGATGATTTCCATGAACAATATATTGAATACCTTATATCAAAAAAGTACCCTTCCCATCAAAGCAACAATAGCTTGTTTCAACCCTCATGTCATATTTTTGTTGCTGAAAAAGAAGGAGAAGATGATAATCTAAGTTTAGAAGGTAAACAACTGAGAAATTGGGAACATAAGCCAAGCTATGATGAATATCCCTCACAATCAGAAGATAAGATAGAAGAATTTAGTTTCCCAAACACTTCTAATTGTTATTAACTGCCCTATCAACCCCCTATTCCTCTTGAAGACACAAGCTCAGTCTCATCAAGCAGCCAAGATCAAATGCCATGTGATCAGATGAGAAAGGTTGAAATTAAAGAAAGAAAAGCATCACTAAGCCTTTTTCCAAATACACCTCATGACCAGGAGTGGACCAAGGCCATATGCATTGAGGATGAATCAGAGAATCAACAAGCCATACAACAACCAAGAACAGTGGACGAAGAAACTAATGCAATACTTTTCCTTTTTACACAAAGCAATGTTGCAGGGAAAAGTATTGATGATGTTTTTTAGGATCCATTTGCATCCTATCTAGAAGCAGAAAGTGGGCCTAGGCTCATTGATTTCTTCAATGGAAATTGTATTGCCAAATTTTTCTTTGGCGTGCCTTCAAGTAAGAATTATCTTTGGTGCTTAAGGAAGCACATTTCAAAGATTCAAACAGTTGAAAAAATGATGAAATGGCTTCATTGGTTGTTCCATGTCACTTGAAAGCTTCATTTTCCCAATAATTAGAGTAGGTGTGTGCAATAAGCTTGCTGGACAAGCATCATTTTCATCATTTTTTGTCAGTTTCAGTTTTCATTTTCATTTAGTTTCAGTTGAAGGTCATAGATCAAAGAATATTGTAGAGGTTAAAGGTTGAAGAGCATGACTCCACAAGCCCAATGGATAAGGCATTGAAACTACAAGAGTTATTAGAGCCTCACAGGGAGGACTCTATCCCCCATGGAGTCTATGTTAGCACAAGATTTATTTATGCCTCAGCATTGCATAAGTGGCACTACCTAATATTTCATAGAGAACAAAATCTACATTTCATTATTCATTTTGGCAAATGAATACAATGGTTATGGGATTTTTATTTGTTTTGGGGAAAATTGAAATTATATTGAGTTATTCCCAATATCCAAGTTCAAGCATCAAAGAAGCCATGGATTTATGCTACCGAATTGCATGCAAAAACACAGTCGGGTGATACCTATAGGCGCTACATAATATTTTGGCAGAGGCTAAATTGTGCAGAGTTATCCTGCCAGTTTTGAGTCACTAATTTAAAACTTGGGTTATGAGAAGTTGAGGATGTATTTTTGAAAACTGAAGGAGGTTTTTGTTCATAAAATTCCAAGTAACAAAAACCTCTCTTAGTTTTTCAAAATGTGTTCTGTTTTGAGATATATTTCATATATAATTAGGCGTTACGTACTCTGCATAGTGGCATTGTGTACTAATTTCCTGTAACAATCATGGTTTTGATATTCTCCTTGTTGGGAGGTTGCCACATGTCAAGGAGAGTTTGAATGACTTATAAAGGATCATTTAGATGTCAAGGGACATATTCACCTAATATTTAGCTCTAGAAAAGGCCTCATGCAATGAGGTGGAGACATTTCATTAATGACTTCCAACAAATTCCTAAAAATCAGCAGTTTGTTGGATTTTTGTTTCTTTGACTGTTGCCACCTATCTCCAAGGCTTAGAATCCAATGGAGGAGATGGGATTTGACCTCCTAAGGTTATTTGTATGCTATTTTATATTTAAGGAGGGAGTTATCTGTTGGAGAGTAGGATGGATGAGCCAAGAGAGGCTAGAGAGAGTAAGGAGTAGGCAGTTTTCCTGTGTGTGTTCATTTGTAAGCCTGTGGGCATTTTTTGATTGTAAGCATTATTTCTATTGGAGACTCATGAGAGCTATGATTTCATATTGTAACTCTTATTTTATATTTCTTCTTATTTGAATATATTGCAGATTTGAGGATCAAAGGCTATCAAGGATTTATGGATCCCTAAGCAACAGAGGATCTATTGTATTTTGCCCACCAGTCATTGTTTATATTCAAGTATATATTGATTCATTAAATTGAGAGAATATTTGTTTAGTGAACATTCTATCTTATGTTTTCCTTCTTCATTCTTCCACCTATCAGCATATAATCTTGTTTTCTGTTGAGAAGCTTTTGTTCCTTCGATGAGTAGGATGTTTGTGACTCCATTTCCCATTGGTGTAGCCTACTGATCTATAGTTTGCTTCCCTCTCCCTTTATTTTTCCATCTTCTTGATCCACCTATTCAAAACCAAATTATCTTTTACATTCTGATGGGTGTTGAGCTTACACTTTAGCAATCAAAGTGTGACTTTCAGTGCTAACACTTAAGATTGGTCTTTATCCACAATACTTGCATACAATAGGATGTTGCGGTTATATACTCCACTTCAACTATAGAAAGGGAAATGGAAGTTTGTTTTTTGTTGAGCCAGGATACTAAACAACTGCCAAGGAAGAATGCACCTCCACTAATGCTTTTTCTATCATCAATACTTCCTTCCCAATCTGCATTTGTTTAATTTCTGAGAATGGGATCTGTGTTATTCGTATACCACAATCCATAATCAATAGTTCCTTGTAAGTATCTAGATATTATTTTGAATGCAAGAACATGAGTTTCCTTGGGATAGTATTGAAACCTGCCTACCAAACCAACAATTTGCATGATTTTAGTCCTTGAAGCTGTGAGATAAAGTAAACTTCCTATCATGGACCTATACATGGTTTGATCTATTTATGGAGCATTGTCCTCTTTGTTGAGTTTGCAACTGGTAGTCATGGGAGTGCTTACTGGTGCACAATTTTCCTCAAGGTCATCATTCAAAAATGATGATTTGACATCCATCTAGTAGAGTTTGAATTTTCTATAGCATGCAAAATCCAAAAACATCCCGACAGCTTCAATTCTTGCAACAGGGGAAAATGTTTCTTCAAATTCCACTCCTTCGACTTGAGCATACCCTTTGCATAGAAATCTGACCTTATTTTTTATTATCTATCCATATCCATCTAACTTGTTTGTGTATACCCATTTAGTGTCAATTACATTCTTGTCATTTGGTCTTGGAACAAGATCCCATGTCTTGTTTTTCTCTATTTGGTCTAGTTCTTCATTCATGGCTTTGATCCAATGTTCATCCTGACTTGCTTGTGCAAAGTTTTGTTGTTCACTCATGGATAACAATGCAAAATTTGCAGAGCTAGATTTATTTACAATTTTTCTTCTGGTTTATACACCCGCTTCCTTGTTTCCAAGAATCTGACTGTATGAATGATTGTTGGGGTTGTGCATAGTTTGTAAGACCCTAGATTCAAGTTATCTATGACCAACAAAACCCACCAGACACTGGCTCTTTTGGAATCACCCAATTTCACATATGAAGTCTCACTTGAGGTATCTATTGGGACTGCAAGAACCAGGTTTCTAGAGTAATGAGGGAATGAGAGGTGACCATTCTATTCATTATTTCTTATAAAAAATTTGCGCGTAATTATGTCCTTGTTCCTTATTATCTACTTAGTGATTTTAGATTCATTCTATCATTAGATTCTAGTTTACCACATAACCCATTACTGTAACAATCATGATTATTGCATAATGATTATGTATAACATAGGTATAATATGATAATCATAAAATAGAATACATGAACATTCATATAAAGACATAAAACACAAGGTTTAACATGTTTCACCCAACTTTGGGGTACATCCACAATGACTGGCTTCTTTATTATGCATTCTATAATTTATTCTAGCTTGCACATTGTGCTTACAAAGATATATCATGGCTATCTTTCTTCTCTCCTAGCCTATCCACTCTGCAGTGCAAGCCTCTCTCTCTTTGCATCATCTCTTAGATTCATACATTGATTCCTCTCCTTTACAGACTATCTTATCACTCTTCTTACAGGAAATAACTCTCGACATCTTGGAACATACTCCACGAGGTTGCTCGAGAATAATCACGTAGAGGAACCCCTATTCTCCCAACCCATTACATATTTATACATAATATTTAGGGCTTAAACCCTATTTGGTTCCTCCAAAGACCCTATTACATTGTATGACAACTCCAGTTCATTGGTTGTTCGACTGCTTTCTCTTACTTTTCCGTCTACATGTTGCTTTTGCACTTTGGCTGGTTTTTCTTTCTTGCTTTTGCACATCCTTCCATTTTTATCCTATTAACCTATCATCCTTCCTTTTTTCTCTCTTTATTCTTATGCTTTATTCCTTCTTTATTGCTTATTACTATGCACTATACTTATGGATGCACCTCTGTTGTTCACTATCCTCCTATATGCACCTTAGCTATGCACTCCCTAATCTTCCTTCTTCTCATGTGCACCTCTAATGCACACTTTTTCCATACTTAGGATTTTTATGAAAATTACATCCCAAAAATTCTTGTCCAACAGGCCCCCAACACTCACCTGTGGCTCATTTCGAGCCACTCAAGCCTATTTCCTGCTCTTCCATGTTGCAATGAAATTTTGGGAGGCTTCTTTTGCTACTTCCACTTATTTGATTATCATGGCCTCTGTTTCTGTAATCTCCTCGCCTTCCTGCGTAGTCAAGGTGATTAGGTTTTCCTCTGCTTCATATTCTTCTTGTTTGACCTTTCCCTGCACAGTAGCCAATTCACCGATCACTCTCACTGCTTCTTCTTGTATTGGTCCCAATCGTTGTTGAAAGATCTTTTGTTGATCCCTTAGTTTCTCCACTTCCAAGTATGATTGCCTCCGAGCCAAAATGGTTGTCATGCATTCTGCTAGTGGTAGAATAGTTATCTTATCTGAAGCTTGTTGCACCATTTCTTGTGTTTCTCTTAATTAGGCTTCCACAACCTACATCTCAAGATCCTCTACTAACTCTGTCCATATCTATGCACTCTCCTCACAGAGTTTGGCACAATTTTCGTCTACTCTCTTGATATTGGTGACTGCTGTCATCACCATTCTCTCCCTTCCTTCTTGCACTTTAGGTGGCATTCTTGGCATGCTCCACAATTTTAAGTCCTTAATCTGTTCTCTGAAGCCCTTGATGAATTCACCGATCTTTAACACTTGTTCCTCCATAGTAGCTTCTACTACTATGGGGAATTCTGGTATGACCTTGTATAATTTTTGGACAACTACTTGGTTTTTTTGCGCTATACCTTCAACTTCATCCTTTTCCTTGAGGGCCCTTTTCACTCTTTCCTCGGCCTCAATTTTATCCTTCATGACCTATGCCACTTGGCCTTCAAATTCCTTCTTTTGTTGAAGTGAAACGTCATAGTGCTGATGTAATTGATCTCTTTCATACATACTTTTATCAATGCCTATTGTGCTTCCTCTCCTCTATTCTGAATTTCTTGGCATAATCCCATCTGCAAGTCTCGTAGTCTAACATCCTTGATACAACTAGGTTAATATGGGAAGTTCCATTTACCTGTTAATATGGGAAGTTCCAAAGCTCATTGAGGAAGAGCTTTGGGACAAGCTACAAACTTACTTGATATAAAGTTGCATTTACCTGTTTCTGCAATTCAGACATGGGAAGTTCCAGTGCATCTGTCTCAAGATGTAGTATCCTATGATCGACTTCCAACTAGGTCAATACCATATGTGCATTTCCTGCTTCCTTTCCTGGAATCGTGGAAGGTCCTTCCTCGATCCTATGCTCTTTGGTGATGCACACTGCTTCCAACATCTACTTGAGTGCTGCCAAATAATCCTACACTCTTTGTTTATGTTTTTTTTTTTTTTTTGGTGGCTTCCTCCATTATTTATTCCGTAGCATCCCGTACCTGGTAGCCTATGCAGTCCATCTCATCATTGGTTAAAATATACACGGTGGTTTCCCTATGAACTTTTATCTTCTTGTGCACCCCTCCTACCAGTTATTTCCCCTTGTCCTTACTTTCCCCCCCTGTTGCTGGAACTGGTTTTTGGAAGAATGGTTGTTGTCATTGATGTCAACCCTAATCATGGGTTTTGGACCGCAAGATTGATAAAGTTATTTGGACATGAAGGACAATGTACATGCATATACAACACCCATGAATGGATAGTATAGATCATGTTGTTTCTGGTGGTATGTGGCACATCACGTGGATCCTCATGGTTGAGGAGAAATGAATTTTTGAAGATGACAAAGTGAATTGAAGAAGGAAGTACATGTAGGCCCTGAAAATAATTAAAGAAAAGAATTACAAAATAAGAAAGTGTCAGGTCGGCCCTAATGTTAAAAGGAAGTGACATAAATGGTATAAATAAACATCATTATACATTCATTTGATACAATTCAAATTTCAAAGGTAATAAGAAGATAAGAAGGTCAGATTTCAAGGGAGGATGAAGTCTTTTGGTGATGTGTTCTAAGGTATGTTATTTTCCGGTCAACTTACCATTTTTTCTATAAATTTTTTTCTAGAATGATTCAGATGGTTAAATCGCTATGGTATTTATAAGACATATCAAGGTACCTTTGGTAAAAATTTCAGCTCTTTATTCGCTATAATTATGGAGATACACTCTGTGGAAGATAGGGTTTGTGACCAGTCCTGAAGCTAGTCAATAAACATGTGTTCTGGGTAAAACAGTCATAATTTTTCATATAGAATCCAAATGAAGTGGGACCACTTCCATTGGAAAGAGTACAGACTGTAGTTTCTTTTGTGAAAGGATCATAATTGGATGCTAAATATTGAGTGCGGGGAATGCTGTACAAGTTGGGTCTTCTGAACAGACCAGAATTGAATAAAGTCTACCATTCTTTCTATAACCTCTTTTTGGGGAGGATTCAAGGAGTGAAAATTGGAGGAGTTTCAGAGAATACATTGAGTAATATTATATACAGGATCAAAGTACTCCAAGAATTGAATTATTGCATAAATTGAAGAAGACTCAGGAAGCATTATCAGGTTTTATGTGATGATTGGTTGATGGTGATGATTTAATGTAAAGTTTTATTATCTCTCATATGTTCTTGGGTGGAAGGAAGGGGAAAGGATGGAGAGTTCAACTCTCTCTTGATATTGGAGGATTGTATCTTCCTCTTGGATTTTTATCCCTCCCTCTACATTTGGAAGCTCTAGCTACCTTTGGAAGCCATTACTTCCCTTGAACAATAAACTATTGATTATTTCTCATATATTGTGCATGGTGTATTATGGTGTATTGTTGTAACTCTTATTCTATTGTTCATTGCTCATTGGATATAGTTGAATGGTTCAAGTATAACTTGAAAAAGGTTTTAAATTGTACTTGATACTGATTTAGCCCCCTCTCAGTATCAACAATTGGTATCAGAGCGGGTTACCTTCAGTACAGTTTAACCACTAGAAGGAATATCCTATGCAGAAATGGAAGACAACATTCCAAATGGAATTCCACCATTTGATGGAAGAAATTTTGAATACTGGAAAAATGGAATGGAAACTTACTTGAAAGCTCTTGGGGCAGATGTTTGGTTCTCAGTTGCTTTAGGATATAATGCTTTGAAGAAACCAAAGACTGCAGCTCAGAAGGAAGAAAAAAGGAACAACAAACTGGCAATAGATACCATCCTTGATGGATTGATAGATTCAGTGAAATCCAAGGTGGGATCATCTGCATCAACAAAAGAGCTTTGGGACAAGCTACAAGACCTTTATGCAAGGGAAGAAGCAGAAGAAGAAGAAGAAGTTGAAGAAGTTGAAGAAGATTACAACATCTCAGATTTCAAAGAAGAAAATAGAGGTCAGTTCTTTTGCTTTAATTGTGAAGGAGTAGGACATGTTGAATTTGAATGTCCTCATCCAAGGATTGAAAGAGATGACAATGAAGAAGAAGAAAATCATAAATTAGAAATGATTCAACAAGAAGATGAGAATCTTAAAAAATTGAAGCATGTTGAGATTGAAAATAGCAAGCTCAAAGACACGTGTAGAAAACTAAGAAGTGAATTGGTTAGTTGTGAAAAGACAGTTGTAATCTTGAAGAAACAATTAGGATACTTTGATAAACTAAGAGAAGAAACCATTTCCTTGAAAACTCTACTCGAAGAAGAAAGAATAATAGGAGAAGTAAGGAATGTCCAAATGAAGAAGAAAGAAGAAGATTGTGAGAAACTTGAACAAGAAGTTGTCTCATTGAGGAAGAGCTTAAGAAACTCTCAAGTGCCAAAAGACTTAACACATCTTGGATGCATGGGTGAAACTTCATACAAAGAAGATGCAAATACCAACAAGAAGGTTGAAGAAAGAGCTACACAGACAGTTGATGAGAAGTGGACCAGGATACCAGAAAGAAGGAATGATTACAAAAGAGATGAATATCCAAGAAGACCTCCTACCTTCAAGAATCAAAGAAGCTTCAATCAGTATGAAGGAAACTACAGAAGAATAGATCATGAACCCAGATGGAATACATCACAAAGAAGCCCACTTACTCCAAGGTATCAAAATTTCTTTCTTGGTCATTGTTATACTTGCAAAAATTTTGGACATAAGGCAATTAATTGCAGAATGAATGAAAGGAACAAATATGCAAGAAACATGAATGGTGTAAATAGAAGATATGGAAATAATCGTGGATTTGTCAACAAAAGTTATAATTCATTTTACCCATTGATGGACAAAAATATTGTATTCTACAAATGCAATTATCTTGGTCACAAAGCACGAGATTGCAGATATATGAATGAAGATGTCCCTATGCCAACCACAGTATGGAGAAGGAAAGAGATTCCAAACAATGAAGATTGTCGAATAGCATTGACCGTTGAAGAATGTAAAGAAGAAGATGAATGGTACATAGACAGTGGA
>JASDQU010309204.1:16905-81438 GCA_032191745.1 Picea mariana
GGTTGAAGACTTGAATCATAATCTACTCAGTGTTAGTAAAATGTGTGATCAAGGATACACTCTTACGTTTGTTTCCCGAAAATGTAAAATCAGAGAAAATAACTCAGGAAGATTGGTTGAAACTGCAACAAGAAGACCAAACAACATATACATCCTAGACATGAAGAAGAGAGTGAAGACATAATCCACACAAAAGGATTCTAAGGAAGAAAATGTCCCAAATACCAAAAATAAGGATGACGTATTATTGAGTGCCACATGTTCAGGGGGAGCAACCCCAAAGAAGAGAGTTACATTTTTCCATTAAAATCAGGGGGAGCAGCCCTAAACTTTTCCATTAATGTCAAAGGGGGAGAGAAATTGGGATCATGATGATAGGGGGAGCATGAGTCTTTCCATCAATGACAAAGGGGTAGATTGTTGGAAGATTGGTTGTTGTCATTGATGTCAACCCTAGTCATGGGTTTTGGACCGCAAGATTGATAAAGGTATTTGGACATGAAGGACAATGCACATGCATATACAACACCCATGAATAGATAGTATACATCATTTTGTTTCCGGTGGTATGTGGAACGTCACGTGGATCCTCATGGTTGAGGAGAAATGAATTTTTGAAGATGACAAAGTAAATTGAAGAAGGAAGTACATGTAGGCCTTGAAAATAATTAAAGAAAAGAATTACAAAATAAGAAAGTGTCAGGTCGACCCTAATGTTAAAAGGAAGTGACATAAATGGTATAAATAAACATCATTATACATTCATTTGATACAAGTCAAATTTCAGAGGTAATAAGAAGATAAGAAGGCTGGATTTCAAGGGAGGATGAAGTCTTTTGGTGATGTGTTCTAAGGTATGTTATTTTAAGGTCATCTTACCATTTTTACTATAACTTTTTTTATAGAATGTTTCAGATGGTGAAATTGCTATGGTATTTAGAAGACATATCAAGGTACCTATGGTAAAAATTTTAGATCTTGATTCGCTATAATTATGGAGATAAAATCTATGGAAGATGGGGTTTGTGACCAGTCCTGAAGCTAGTCAATAAACAGGTGTTCCGGGTAAAATAGTCATAACGTTTTCATACAGAATACAAATGAAGTGGGAACACTTCCATTGGAAAGAGTATGGAATTTAGTTTCTTGTGTGTGAGTTTCATAATTGGATGTTAAATATTGAGCGCGGGGCATGCTGTACAAGTTGGGTCTTCTGAACAGACCAGAATTGAATAAAGTCTACCATTCTTTCTATAACCTCTTTTTGGGGAGAATTCAAGGAGTGAAAATTGGAGGCGTTTCAGAGAATACATTGAGTAATATTATCTATAGAATCAAAGTACTCCAAGAATTGAAGTATTACATAAATTGAAGAAGTCTCAGGAAGCATTATCAGATTCTATGTGATGATTGGTTGATGGTGATGATTTAATGTAAAGTTTTATTATCTCTCATATATTCTTGGGTGGAAGGAAGGGGCAAGGATGGGGAGTTCAACTCTCTCTTGATATTGGAGGATTGCATCTTCCTCTTGGAGGTTTATCCCCTCCTCTACATTTGGAAGCTGTAGCTACCTTTGGAAGTCATTACTTCCCTTAAACAATAAACTATTGATTATTTCTCATATATTGTGCATGGTGTATTATGGTGTAACTCTTATACTATTGTTCATTGCTCATTGGATATAGTTGAATGGTTAAGTATAAGTTGAAAAAGGTTTTAAATTGTACTTGATACTGATTCACCCCCCTCTCAGTATCAACACTGGTTGTTTCTCTTATGTTGTGAATGGGCCAGGTATATCTCCTACACCATTTTTTTTCTGGTTCCCTTGCTCATCATCTGATTCCTCATCACTTTTATCTTTCTCTTATTCCTATTCTTCTTGCCCCATTTTCTGTGCTCAGATTTTTTAGCCATATTCCTAGTCATTCACTATCAAACACACATCCTCTAGTGGGAAACCATTGGCACATTGGGTCCTTCTTGGTCTGCACATACATGTGGTGCATGTTTGATTTAAAACATGCGATATCCTTATATGTTTCTACCATATCTACTGATATGAATGATGTGTGTGCAACTAGATGTGTGATAGTTTCCAAGTATACATAAAAGGTGGCATTAGTGTCATTATGTCTTCTCTTTATCATCATATTCCATAAGTTGTCATATCTCCTAGCCAAATTACCTCTGCTTGATATGCACATGTGCTAATAGTAACTTCGTTCTTTCCAACCAACTAGTGCAATGATAATCAACAACCATACATAATGGAATTATATTCCCTTTTCCTAAGCCTTAATGAAATCTTGCAAGAATTGGTTCACCAAGAAGGTGGCCCAATTCATTTGAACCCCTTCAACACATCTTGTTGTAGCTGCAATTACTGCAGTTAGTACTTCATCCTTTCTGCACTTGCACAACAACTTACAGGCTAGCACCTACATTGCAAACCAAACATTTTTTTCACTAATTATTTTAACATCCAGCCCCCTCTTTCCCCTGAATGTTTGGAATTTTTCCTTCATCAACTATGAGAGGGATCTCTTTATTTTCTTGTTCAAGAAAATGGAAGGATCCTCGCCAAAATTTGGGAGTCCTGTAATGCATGCAATCAACGCAATATCAATTGATACTGGGGGATCAAGACACATTTTCCCCCCATGGACGCAGCTGAGCAAAACCTTCACATAGACATTAATCTCCAAGCCTCGCTCGAAATGTGGGATCTCCAAGAAGTTTAGTATGCCTAGCTTCTCTAACCCTATCGTCCACTCCTATGTCTCCAACATGATTTCTCCTGTGATTGGTACACTCCTTGTGCACAAATAATTTATCTTGGCCAACTCTGGGAATTTTTTTTGTTCAGTAATGTCATGATCCATGAACTTTAGGCCAACAATATTTTCGAGAATTTCTCCTTTGAATCTCACACCAGGTGGAACTGGTGATTTTAGTAGCGATTACTTCCCATTGGTTGGTACGTGGATTGGTGGTGCATTATCCATCCTTGGTGGTAGGTAATCTCTTGGGAAACCAACTTGTGGAGCCGAAGCCGAAGATCCAACTACTTCCTCAACCTCTAGTGTCTCTACTGGTTATTTTTCATGTTTTCACGCTGTCGCAGATAGCACTCCAACTTTCAGCGGGGTCATTTGTCTTCTGTGACAAATTCCTTAACTGGCTCAATGTTTTTTCTCTGGTAGTTGTATCTCAGCTCTGGTGCAGTCAGTTTTTCTCTGGTTTTCTCTTGCTTGCATGCAACAATGACTTACACTTAATGATCTTCTTCTGTTTTTTTGCCTCCTTTCCAACTGTGCATGTCTCTTGACGCCTTAACTACCTTGTCCAATTTGTCAACATAGTTGATGAGTTTTTACATAAATGCATCTTTATTACCAAATCAGTCGTGTGATTTTTCCCTTATACTGCTAATCTGTCATGATTTCTGGCGGATTTTACTATTTAAGATTCTATGAAACCTTTATGTCTTGTCATTCCCTCTTTGTAGCAATCGTGTCCATGTTTGAATGATTCCAATGGCCTTGTCACTTCCAAACTGCACAACGATTCTTTTCTTTTACCTCTATGTGCTTCGTAGTCTTTCTCTTCTGTGTATTAATTTATGAATTGATGTAGTTCCATTCTGATGCATGATAACCATTCCTTCTGCACAATCTCCAATTCCTTGTACTCTGTAGGTTGTTTATTTTTTCTATATCTACTTTCTATTTGATTTTATTCCTTTTACTACTTTATTTGTTTTTCTATGTTTTTCCTTTCTACTATGGTACAAATACTATGGTACATGTGTTCTGGCACAACCCATATTACTACGTAGACTGTTGGTCATCTATATAGATTTTCAAATGACTTCCATTCACCATTCTTCCAAGGAATTCTACATTCAAGGTTTCCAACTGCACAACACCTATCCCTGTTACATGTTGAATCACATAGGGTCCTAACCAGTGCATTCTAAACTTTCTTGGATGCTGCATGAACTTGTTGTCATAGAGAAGTACCAAATGTCCCACTTGAACCTTTTTCTATTTGATGTGTCAATCATGCCAAGCCTTCTCTCTAGCCTTCTGAACTTGCTGATGAAACACCGCAAAAAATTGATCTTCCTCAAGCTATACTAACTGTGCCAATATCTCCTCTATTGCACCAAAGTTTGATAGCTTAGTGATTGTTGCAATGTGCAAGCTAGGTAGAATGAACTCTATCGACATCACTTCTTCCTGCCCATATACCAATCTGAAAGGTGTCTCACCTGTCAACTTTTTACTTGTCATCCTGTAATCCCATAACACTGCAGGAACTCTTAAGTCCCAATCCTCTCTCCCTACATTGCAAATTTTTGTCAAGGAATTATCCAATATTTTATTGAAAGCCTCCACTATTCCATTGGCCTGAGGATGATATGAGGTACTCTTATGATGATGAATTTGGAACTCCTCAGTCAATGTTGCAATTTTATTATTCAAAAAGTGTGTGCCTTGATCACTGAGTAATGTGCACAAACATCCAAACCTTGTGACTATATTCTCAAACAAAAACCTTGTAGTCATCTCCGTAGTGCAATTTGTAACTAGGGTTGCTTCTACCCATCTTGTCAAATACTCTGTCGCAATGATGATGTACCTTGCCCCTAATCTTCTTGCTTGTGGATTGATTGGCCCTACAAAGTCTATGGCCCATTTCTAAAATTATTTCAATGTAACCTGATTATTCAAAGGAATTCCATCCCACTTATATGATTTTACTACTCTTGGACATGCATCACATGGCTAACAGTATTCCTTCACATATTTGTGAAGTGTAGGCCACCAAATCCCCACGCAAAATATATTTTGTGTAGTTTATCTCCCTGCATAATGTCCACCTACAATCCATTCATGTGATTCTTCTAGTATCACTGGTATTTCATGTTCCAACACACAATGTGTCAATATTCCATCAACACCCAACTTGTATAAATTCCCTACAATCAACTGATAATCTGTTGCTTTCACTACCAATTGTTTCTTCTGTGCCACTGTCATCTCTGATGGAACCATACCTGTACTTAGAAAATGTACGATGTCCACGATGTAATCATCAACTATATTTACTGCGAATAGATATGCATCTGGTAAGCTTTCATCTAAATTTCTTGCATCTTCTCCTGATAGTATGCATGATAGATGATTTGGCCCAAAATTCAACTCTCCTAGTTTTACTACAACCTCAAAATCATACTCCTGGAACAATAGTATCCATTTTCATATTCTCCCCCCCAACACTGGCTTGTTGACTAAGTATTTTAATGTAGAATTAGATGTGTACATATTAAAGTGAGACCTCATTAAGTAATGTCTGAACTTCTATAGTGCATAGACCATTTCCAATCCTTCTCGTTCCATGGTAATATAATTATTCTCTACCATGGAAAACTTCCTACTTGCAAAAGCAATCAGGTGATCTATGTCTCCCTCCCTTGGTTGAGATAGTATTGCGCCCAAAAATATAGATGATGCATCTACATGTACATGGAACTCTTTTTTCTAATATGGAAAGATTGGAATTGGCGCAGTTACCAATTTCTACTTTAAGGTGTCCAACCCCTTTTGACAGTCCTCATTCCATTGAAAATTTGCTTCCTTTTTCATTAACTTTTCTATCTATGTTGTGATCTGCATGTAGCCCTTGATAAAATTCATGTAATATCCTGTATGACCCATAGTTTCCCTCAGTTGTCTGACTGATGTAGGTGGTTCTAAATCCATAATTATTGCAATATTTTTTGGATCTACTAATAATCCATGTTTGCAAACTACATGTCCCAACAAAATTCCAAACGATGCACAAAAAATACACTTCTTCGGGTTCAACAAAGGATGACACTGCCTACACCTATCCAACATCACCTCGAGTACTTCTATATGATCATTTAGTAGACTTAACACAATCAAATCATACAAGTACACTTCAAGGAACTTATGGATAAATTACTTGAACGCTTCTACCACAACTCGGGAAAATATCGTCGAGGCATTCTTCAGTCCAAAGGGCATTACGGTATAGTGATAACTCCCCCATTGTATCGCAAAAGTAGTCTTGTGTTGATCCTCCTGCACAATTGTTATCTGATGGTACCTGAAGAATCCATCTATGAGAGAATAAGTTTCTTGTCCTCCTACGTTCTCTAGTACCTCATATGTGAATGGTGTTGGAAATGGATCATGTAAACATGCGTCATTCAACTTCCTCATATCCATACAGATCCAAATTCCTCTTGTCTTCTTGTTCTTGTACCACCATTGGACTGATCCACTCAGATTTTTCCATCGGTTCAATAATTCCTACATCCAACATCTTGTATAGTTCAACTTTCACCTTCTCTTTATACTTTGAATTTAACCTGTAAGGCCTCTGTCATAGTGGATTAACACCTAATTTCAAAGGAATCTTCATCTCACCTAAGTCTCTAGTTATCCCCTTCATCTATGAAAATTTCATTGGTAATAGGTCTTGATATTATCATAGTAAGTTTGCGATATTCTGTACTGTCTCATCACTCTAATAATATCCTATCTGAGCAAAATTGGGATTCTTTTTCATCCCAATTGTTACCTTCCACATATTTATAGGCTATGTGTATGCGGCAGACTCAAGCTATGGCCCTTCCTCTGCTCATTCTTCTTCTGTCTCAAGTACTTGTACATTATTGGGATCTTCCTCATCTTGTTCTTTCTTAGCCACATTGTAGCCTTCCAATAACTCATGAACAATGATACCACCTCCATCATCCCTTCTTCATAGAATATCTTAGTTTGAATGTACTGTAGCACTGCATCTATTGATGGGGATTCATGTTAAAATGTAAACGTGACTCTAAAAATCTGGACCGACTCTTCCCATCTTGTTGCCTCCCTATACATCTCTAATTCCAAATACCAGTTCTTTGAAATTGTGTCCAATGTGTGTATAAATCATAAATGCCTGACATCATAACAGGTGTATTTGTTGTTTTAAATATTCATGAAGACCAACATCTCTCTTTTGAATATTCTTATGATGAAGAGAAAGTGTATTCTGCAGTAGATATTTCTCTTGACTGCAAAGCTAAGATGGATGATAAGCTAGTTAAAAGAACTAGGGAAGATTTCTCTTTGTTTTTTCCTAGCTTTTCAGAATTGAAGGTAGATGTTGTTTGCTGCTCTTATGGAGAAAATGTAGAGGATATTCTTGTCCTTGAAGTAGATGTTTTTGGTAGCCTTCTTATGATGGAGAATTTTTTTCAAATGCTGACCAAAAACAACCAATTTTTGATGAATATCCTGGTGAAGTGAAGAGCAAATATTTTTCATGGCTCCTTTGGAACCTTGTAGCATGGTTCCTATGTATGATAATTATGAACATGATCTTTGGGAGGGCCATGAAGGAGAAAAGGAAGGGATAAATGTGCAACTCATCTCGTGTCCAACACTGGTAAATGAGAAAATATCATCTGGGATTAACCAACCTGCATCAATCCTTTACCCACTTGGACATGTTGAGAACATCAAACAACAGGTAAGCAATGATGCAGTGAAGGAGATAATTTCTTACCAGTTTAGCGTGCCTTATTATAGATTTTATGACCCTCTAGGGTTATATATGGAGTTGAGTTTTCCAAAAGCATTGGAGTCTGCAAAATTATTTATATTATCATCATTTGGGGGTATGGTCAGTGTTCCAAAACATGTTTTCATTGTGATTTCATACTTCCCTTACCTTTTGTGGATCATTTGTAGTGAAAAGGAGAATTATGTTACCAAGCAGTTTGGGTGGCTATGGTGGAATTTTTCTTTCACCTAGAGCATTGTAAAAAGTGAATTAGTCTAGGATTGTACATAAATAAGCTCCTTCTGAATCACATGTGTTTGTTTTCTTTTAGTAGAATAGTGTACATATCAGCATGTTGTCTTCAACAAATGTATCTGAGATCGACTCCACAACCCAATAACTAAGGCACTAGAACTGCTTGTTCTTGGCAGCTCATAGGGAGCATGCCATCCCCTATGGAGCCAAATGTTATCAAATATAGTTGTCTAGGGAAGCAGGTCATAAAAGTCCATGGTCTGTACAGGAAGCGTCCAAGCGCAACATTCAAAAGCAGTCCATTTCGAGTTGAAACATAGGCAAGAAGACAAGTTCATGTTTCAATGGCGGGGATCCCATATACGGTTCATATTAGTGGCTCTTAGACAGTCAGAGTTTAAAAATTGTGCAAGGATTAATGACTAGCCAAGCGTCCCAAAGTCTCGAAATAAATTTGAACCATTGAAGGCTGGGGACATGTGTCACCAGACCTCACACTTTAGGAATTCATCACTTCAGAGAACTGTGCAAGCAAGCAGAAGAAAAAGGCCTGAAGCTTGAACTCCTGAAGTGAATCTCGGTCATCCAAATCAAGAGGACACGTGCCAGTAGATATAACTTTGGGAATTTGACACTTCATAGGATTGTAAGAGCTATGCATCAAAAGGGCCCAAAGCCTGAACTCCCGAAGTAGTTGTGAACCGTTAATCTTTGCAGTAGGGAGTGGGGTCCATCGGAGAACGATGCGTGGTAGGAAAATTATGGCTTTCCCAGATCACATATCTTGACCAAATCAATGACCACGTTTCATTATGGGGATGCAACATGCTTGAATGATAAAATTCTTGAGCGGTCTCACAATTGAAACCGTGGTATAGTGAAAGAGCTACATGGCGAAAGGTGGTGAATTGCGGGATCAAAAGTGGTGTGGATCCAAACCACCTTTGATGGCTCCACAATCACATGCTTATATAATTTCAAATCTGACAGCAGCACGTGGCTTCCCCCTAGGCATTAAGTCGTGCTCCAATCCCGAGAGAAAAAAATAGTTAATGAAAAAGGACTAGTAGCTAAAGCCTTAGCTCAGTCCATAAATAGAAGGCGTGAAAGCTCCAACCGAGGAGACAGAACTATTAGCCAGAGGTACCATGAGGGACGGTTTCTTCTTGCAAGCCCATACTTATCTGAACTTGCATTTGACAGGCGAAAACACACATAGTCTGACAGAAAGATGCACATATGAAAGATTTAAAAGAGGTGGTGAGATTACACTCCTGGAAGTTGTGGACTGATCTGATATAAATAGATCAGTTTATATTTTGTAAAAGGAGTTTTTTTCAGAGGTTGGAGAGCCGAGAGAGTTTTATGAGCAGGGATTTTCATTTTTATTTTGTAAGCCCGAGGGATTGGATTGTAAATATTATGTTATTGAAGATTCCTTTGAATTGTTTTTATCGGACCGTCTTCTTAGTTTACACATTGTTTTGTTTCCTCTTGTATGGATGTAATCTCTCTAATTTATGGATTCCTGAGGTAATGGAGGCTTTGTTGTCATCATGTCCATCTTTTATGGTTCATCAGATATTTTCTGTTTTCCTTGTTTGGATGTAATCTCTCTAATCTATGGATTCCTGAGGCGGCAGAGGATCTGCTGTCATCTTTCCTATATTTAATGGTTCATCACTCATACATTTTCTAACCTCTTTCTCCTCATCACCACATAAATCCTTTGTCTGATAGGCAGTTTAAATGCCTTCATTATTCGCGATACTTATGACTCCATAGCCCAATGGTCCCGAACTGATTTGCAGTTACTTCTGTTATATTTTCCTCTCCCTGTAGTCTCACTGATCCACCTACTCAAACCATTTTAATGCATTTACCTTTTTTGATGGGTACTAGGCTTATCCTCTTGCATTCAGAGAGTGACTCACAGTGCTAACAGGTTGCAAAATAGAATTAAAAGATAAGTGTTTTATCTTGCTATTATGTTATTTTTTTTGTATAATTGTTGTTCATGAACCTTTTGTATGAGTTTGATTATATGTTTTTGGGTTTGAGTTACTGGTTTAATTTCATGATCATTTTAGCATGTTGTAGATGCATCTAAATAATGGTAATAGTTAGTAATTAAATCTGGTTGTAAATCATAGTTGTAAGCTACAAGAAATTAGTTAGCTATAAAATAATTAAATTAGTTAACATAAAAAAGAATTGTGAGTTTTTCACACCGCAATGTCCCTCATTTGAGTTGGGGGAAGTTACACTAACCTACTATTACAAATATTTGTAGGTACCAACCTACTGGAGACACCAATATCCACTGGTATAAATCCTAGGAGGCACCAACCTACTCTTACAGATCTTTGTAGACACCAATTTGTTGGAGACACCAATTCCCATTGGTAAGCACCAATTTATCAATAGACACCTATATATTACAGATCTTCATAAACACCAATCTATTAGAGACACCAATCCCCACAGCTAAGCACCAACTTATCAAGAGACACTAATATCTTACATATATTCATAGACATCAATCCCCACTGCTAAGAACTAACTTAGCAAGAGACACCAATATATCTCCTCTATCTCTGTAAAATCTCAAGGTCTGAAACATCCAAGAAAATAAGTTATAGTAAAAGTGTCAAGATGACCTATTTGAAACTGATATCAGGAGCATTCAAGAACCCTAACTTCCACAATAAATATCTCCAAAATTATAGAGAAACAACATACAATATTAATACCACATGTACACCAAGATCTCTCATCTGTCTTTGTAAAATCTAGGGGTATGAAACATCCCAGAAATAAGTTATAGAAAAAGTGCCAAGATGACCTTTTTGAAACTGATTTTAGGAGCATTAAGGAACCCTAACTTCCACAGGGCATATAAACAAAAGTTTAGCAAACCAACATCAAATATTTTTATCACATGTACACCAAATCTCTCCTCTGTCTCTACAAAATATCAGGCTCTGAAACATCACATAAAATAAGCTATAGTGAAAGTGCCAAGATGACCTGTTTGAAACTGATTTCAGAAGCATTCAAGAACCCTAAATTCCACAGGACATATCTATGAAATTGTATCGAATTGGCATCTAAAATTTTTCCCATAGGAACACTAAGATTTACCCTCCAACTCTTCTAAATTACAGGGTGTGAAACATCCTAGAAAAAAAATATCGCAAAAATGCCAAGATGCTAATCC
Source organism: Picea mariana (assembly GCA_032191745.1). NCBI lineage: Eukaryota > Viridiplantae > Streptophyta > Pinopsida > Pinales > Pinaceae > Picea > Picea mariana. Next base: position 27,977 of record JASDQU010309204.1, read on the forward strand.
ATTTTTCACATACTAACTTTCTCTTAATGCTTTCTTTTTTTATACTTTTTCATAACCCTTCATGAAGGGACATGTCCATTCATTAAATAATTAATTCCAAATACTATGGGAAAATACCCCAAATACCATGGGAAATACCCCAAACCATGGGAAAATACACCAAACCAATGGGTGTGAAACCACCATTTCACTTTTTACTTTTTCACATGCACCCCTTTTTTAATATACTTGTAGACTTGTATATATAAATCAATCTTGGAAATTTTGATCATATTTTAATGTCGTAATATGACATTAATGACATCATTAATCCTTTGACATTAATGCCAATAATTCCAACACTTTATACTCCATTTCCTTTGGCAATGCCCTCTATGCCTCTCTACCCACACAATTTGCACTTGTGGAGGATACTTCAAACCACCTTTCCATACCCTAGACTATTGAATTTTCCACTGCAATTTTTTTTATCAAACAATTTAAGGTTATGCAAACATACATAGATTTTATAGCTCATAAAGGATCTAACAATAGTTCCTAGTTGTTGTTTCATGGAGGGATGCCCTAGGTAAAGTATTTTACTCTACAATGCTACATTTCACACATTTCCATCCTTGAATTTTCCCTTGGATTCCACTCCATCCAAAGAGTTACATCACCATTTCTAAGTTGCCTCCTCACACTTGTCCGATGATAGAACTTTTCCTAAAATAGGTTGCCCTTATATAGTTCACTTTTCATTTTTTTACCCAATATGTTCATTACCATTGGGATCAGAGAACTATCCCATAGAACATGATTTCATACAATGCCTTGTGCTTCACCCTTATCATTCATTGACCTCAATGGTAGGGATCTTGAGTGGTTATTATTGGTTTGAGGCACCACTTACCACTAAGTTATTGAACCCATTATTTCACTTCATTCATGTTCTAAAGCCCCATCTCAATGAAAACCTTCACCACCCAATGCGACCTAATGATATCACATTTTCCAAGGATGTATACCCCATGTACCCACCTTGTTGCAACCCATATTGATCAGAATCTGGACCAGGGGTCAAAATTTAGCCCAAAACCCAAAGTGTTTGGAATCACCTCAAAACAAATGGGTACGTAGGTCTCATTGTCACGGACCCAACACACTTTGAATGGGGTCAAATGGACATCGGATGAGTGAGATATCACATTCTGTTTGATTTGCCAAACAGGCAAAAAAATTGTTGATTGTACAGTCCGTACAACTAATGTGGTGGGGGTTGTACAGCTGATGTGGCATGACCGTACGCTGACGTGGAAATAGATGATGTGTCAGTGCTGATTTGGAAGTTGGCAGATATGTGGGCGAATCTATTAGTGGCACGTGGCATGGTTTTTTGGCAAATTATGAGGTGCCACGTGGCCTAGGCATGGGCTGTCACGTGGCACCATGTTAAGTTTGGGCATTAAAAAATTTATGGAGTCCATGGGGATTGAACCCTAGATCTCCACCACAATCCAAAGGTTTGGCAAGGGCTACCCAACTGACGTGCCATGCAAATGTTTCTTAACACTATACCTTTTGCATTATATTTAAATTTATTCTATGGTACGTTTGGAGCGAGGTCTGCACTGGGGTTTAGCCCCAGCCCCCGATTTCTTTGTGCTACCATATGACCCGACCACTATAAATTTTACGTGCGAGTTTTAAATGGGATTTAACCCATGCGCCCGCCACTTGTCAAGCAGACAAGCAACCATGTAACGGAGCCCCTTAACTTGCGCTGGGACGTGGCCATATGGCCCCCATGTGCCCAATACCTCCGCCTTTGGGGCACATAGTTCGCTAACCATTCCACATTTTTGCACGTTTTGTGGACATGCGCGTGTGTGCTAGGTTTAGGCACGAGAAGACGATGTTCAAAAAAAAAATTCACCATTGAATTGGCTTGGTAAGAAATGGTTAGATTTCTTGAATAAGTAAGGCTTGCATTTCTTTGTTTGTAGATGCACATTTCAACCTTATGTATGCATTTTTGTTGAAAGTTTGACAAGTTGTAGCAGTTTATCATAACTTGTATGATGCAAGTTTGCATTTGAATGTGATTCTTTTGAAGGCATTCTTATTGTTGCCCAACTTCGCCAGGAGGATGTAAAAGATGGGTATGATACTCACTTATTGCAACCATTTAGCTTTTCATTTCCAGCTCTTATGTACCCACATGTTTTTGGGTTTATGTACTTATGTTTGTACTTGAAGCAGAGTTGAAGAGCTATGCACATGCATGTGATTTTGTATTTGTGTAAACAATGAACTTGATGATAGTTTCACTATGAGTGACTCATGATTGTAATGTGGTTGTGTATCATGAATGTCGACTTGTCATTGGGAATGTCAATATGTTTCAAATGAGTCTTGACTTGTGTCGATGTTTTCTTGATGACTATGTTGTGTCGATCATGTTTTTCGACTTATGTTTAGTCAATGGTGTTTGTTGGCTTGTATGTAGATATTGAGTACACCAAGATGCAACAAAATGCCATGTACTTTGATGAAGTACAAGATGCGACCGTTTGCTTGAAGAGCAAAAGACTTTGTTGGCATCATTTTTAGTCTTGTATCAAGTTTGTTTTCAAGATTGATGGTTTTCTTGGTTTGTGACAAGATGTCGCAGGAAAGTTTTTGTAGCCATTGTAGAGCAGATTGTGTTGACGCCAAAGAGTTCACAATAGGGATTTTATTCTCAGTGGGAAGGCTGACAGTCTTCCAAGCACAAAGAGAATAGTGGGTCAGCAGCAGCCAGAGAACAGTGGTTGAGGGACATAGCCAATTGCAGTGCAAGGCATGTCAAGGTACTCAGGTGATTGCCAAAAAGACTTTTAAAGTAGAATCAGTTGATAGAACTTGGAAGCAGAAGAGTATTGAAGCTCAGGCATATAATCATCAGCTTTTGTGGGTCCAAAAGCCTTTCAGTGGGAAGGTGTGATCAAAATCTGGACCAGGGGTCAAAATTTAGCCCAAAAATCAAAGTGTTTGGAATCTCCTCAAAACAAACGGGTGCGTAGGTCTCATCGTCACGAACCCAACGCACTTCGAACAGGGTCAACAAACATCGGATGAGTGAGATATCACGTTCTATTCAATTTGCCAAATAGGCAAAAAAATTGCTGACTGTACAGTCCATACAGCTGACGTGGCAAGGGTCATACATCTGACATGGCATGACCATATGTTGATGTGGCAAGAGATGATGTGTTAGTGCTGAGTTGGCAGTTGGTAGATACGTGGGCAAATCTATTGGTGACACGTGGCATGGCTTTTTGGCAAATTATGAGGTGCCATGTGGCCCAGGCGTGGGTTGCCACGTGGCACCATGTTAAGTTTGGGTGTTAAAAATTTATGGAGTCCATGGGGATCGAACCCTAGACCTCCACCACAATCCAAAGGTTCAGCAAGGGCCACCCAACCTACATGCCATGCAAATGTTTCTTGACACTATACCTTTTGCATTATATTTAAATTTATTCTATGGTACGTTTGGAGTGGGGTCTGGGCTGGGGATTAGCCCCAGCCCCTGATTTCTTTGTGCCACCATATGACCCGACCACTATAAATTTTGTGCGCAAGTTTTAAATGGGCTTTAACCCATGCACCCGCCCCTTATCAAGTGGACAAGCAACTATGTAACAGAGCCCCTTAACTTGCGTTGGGACGTGGCCATATGGCCCCCATGCGCCCAACACCTTCGCCTTTGGGGGCCTTAGTTTGCTAACCGTTCTACATTTTTGCATGTTTTGTGGACATGCATGTGTGTGCTGGGTTTAGGCATGAGAAATGCCCAGAAGCCAGGTTACTCACACAAGAGTGCATTTTGGTGAACCAAAGACAACAAGCTTGAAGGAGGAAAATGGCAGGAGGCCTAACTTCTTCAGGTTTTGGCCAAATGAGGTGTCGAAAAAGCCCAGCTAGGGGTTTTTGGATGTTATGAATCCATTGGCATAGTTTTCAAATCCATTTGGAGTTTTATTTTTCAGGTTTTTTTACCTTGAAGTTTTAGGAGCTCAAGGGAGCTTAGGGCCACCATTGAAGGAGGCCATTCTCAGATGAGCCCAAGTCTATTTTCTGTGACTGAATAGTCATTTTTGACTAATTTTTATGCTTTGAACACATTGGGACAGATTTCATATCCATTTGAGGACTTTTACATGTGTTTTTTCCACAAGGAAGCTCAGGGAAGCTCACGGGCACATGTAGAAGAGGTCATGCCCGAATGAGCCATGGTCCGTTTTCAGAGATCTAATAGTCATTTTTGGGGTTTTTATGTATTCTGAACCCAATGGTATAGTCATTAAATCCATTGGAGTTTAGCAGTATCTTGTAAAATAATCTTTGACAAACTAATCCTAGAGAGCCTAGTCCATTGAAAGAGGCTCAAGGAGATGTAGCTCAGTTGGGGGTTAACTCCTTTATCATGTTGTTCTAGTTGTGAGTGTTTGCTGGTTATATTTTGATGCATGTTATATTTGTTGTTGTATTCTTTAAACAACACATTTAACCTTTTAAAAACCTCACACATAAAGACATAAAAGAAGCATGAACTTGACACATAAAACCTCTTGCATAACCAAGACATTGAGCAAGGTCCTGAAAAGTTTATTTTAATGGAGTAGAGGGTGCTTGCATAGAAAAACAAGTCAGCCCCCTATTTTCAGATCACATATGCTTACCCCATTGATCATGTTCCCCACCCATTTTTCAAAATTGAATTCTTTTATTTTGTCACATCTATCTTATCACAATGTATTTATTCTTTACAATTGAAAACCACAATAACATAAAACATCAAAATCTAAAAACATTAAAAGGCTTAAACAAAACAAAAAGGGAGAAAGGAATTGAGCTCTTTTTATGATCACCAAGTTTATACTCATGTCCCTTTTCAAGTTACCTTGTTTCTTGAGTCCCACTCATGTCATTTAGTTGACATTGTTTCTCCAGTCCTTGAGTCCAACTAACACCATCCATTTGATTTCATCCCCATGGTCTCTAGTACATCCTCAACATTACTCAATATATTGTCTCCACTTTGACTTTTTCATTTAGTCATATCCATATCCTTTGAGGATTAAAGAATAACCAAAATAAATCCATTGTGCACATGGAATAAACATAATAATGTTATGAATGCATTGATTTAAATGTGTCTACCATCAAAAAAATTTCCTCAAGATGAAATGCATTAAATAGAAATCAGTAATCAAAAGAACAAATACTTATCTACAAGTAATAAAAAAGCACCCACATGAGGATTTGGACACCAAATATATATAGTGGGGTAAACTAAGTACCAAGAGGAAACCCACTTTCAAATTCCATATTGATTTAAATTCTATAATACCATATTACAATCTCATTTAATCAACCATCACATCATGCAACCTATAACCTGACACCATATCACTACATAGCTAATACAACATGAAACAACTACTAATATCTCCAATATCTCAAGTGCTCATTCCACTAGTTAGACACCTCCATCTCAAACACTTTTTGACTTAGAAAAAGGTAGTCCCTTCTAATATTATGCTCCCTTAGGAATGATTTCCTATTCAAATCAAGGAGGTTCCTACTAGTATATTACTGGGTAGTGGTGCAACTATTGGGAGTTTCTTAGCCTAAGTCTATCCATTGACAAGTCCGGCAAGGTGTGGCTCTCTAATAGTACTTCTCAATTTTATTATAGATTCCTATGGAAGCAATATTTCACATGGAATCATAATCATATTGGTATGACACCTCATGGTTGCATAATCTTAGCATAACCATCATAGGTTGTCATGATCTTCACATAATTGTTCAACATAATTTCCCAAAATCATCTTCACATAGCTTCAATCCTTCTCTCTTTTTTCCTTTTCCTTCCTCCCCAAAGGGTGATAGTGCTCTACTATTTTTATAGGAAAATGAGGATAACAATTGGAGGCTATTCACTTTAATTAAAATCTAATAACTAAAGGAATCATGTCCAAATACTCAAAAGGTACCCTCCAGACATAACAACAAGTGGAGGAATATTATGAGTGAACTGCTAAATCAATAATCATGAGAGACAATATCATGTATTCCTTTCAGTTAAAGACACATTGAGGAAATATGGGCCTATTAGTCATAAGTGGTTGACAAAATAAACCTACCCCATATTGTTAGGTGACATCCAAAGGTTACCACCCACTAGTGAAGGAAGAGGATACATCCATTATTTCCTTTCACCTAACAACCTTTTACCATACACATTATTCACATAAAAGTATTGACAATGATGTTGTCAACTCAACCCACATGAATCAATGTTTGACCAATGTAAATACCATTTATTGACATAATTGATCCAATGTAGTTCAAGGAGTCAAAACTAGGATGTTATGTTCCCCTTCCCCTTCAAATAACATTGTCTTGAATGAACCCTTATTTCAACAATGAGATATTTCATCATTGTTTATCTACATATGTAAGATATTATCTCCATTGTATCTTACATTTGTTGGTTTTCCTTGTATATTAATGGCACAACAATTCCTTTCACTATCTTGGTGCTTCGAAGGCTTTAACATTTCAACATATACCTAAAACAATCATCAAAGGATAAATGTGTTTTCCATAGCCATTATTATGTAAGATTATTCTAGCAACATGAGTTCCAAATTCATAATTGAATTGCATATATTCACTATAGAGGATATAGGATGCAATTTTATCTCAATACTTATCTTTATGAATATATTATTACTCCTCATGGCTTCCACCAGTGAGATTCAACTTATTATTCTCCTTGACACACCCAAAAATATATTTCCACTTGATTCCAACCAATATATGTCATGAATCCCAAACTATGGATGTATCCATGTCACCTCTTCCTTATAGCCACTAACCCTCTAAAGATGAGGCATCCCCTTCTCTACTAAATAGTGCCTCAAGTGATCCATTATTTCCAACATTATCATGGGAAAGAATAATGTATCCGTTCAAGGTTCTCCTGCCAAGGCATCCCATTGGAAAACTTAAGACAATCATTAGCTCAAGGTGATAAAGAGATAACATAGGGTTCTATTGTCACCTTAGTATCATCTTCCCCTTGCTTTCAATCTTATAGAAACCATCATCTATCCACATGGGAAAAATTATCATTATATCTCTACATCAATTAAACAACAATGAAATATTATTGTCACAATCTCACCCACAAATTGAATTTATCAAATAAAAAAAATAAGATTCAACAAAGGTGAGAGTTCTCATATGGATTATCATGCATAATTTTCTAGATGCATTTGATTCATCTGTTGGTATGTTCAGGGATACTTAGGGGGGGTGAATCTATATAAACAATTTATCACTTCTTCTACTTATAATTGCATTCAAGATATTGTTCCATTCATGATATATATTGAAACACACAACCATAGATACACACAACACAAGGATTTTACATGGAAATTCAAATGGGAGAAAACCACATAACACTTTTTAATATATCATAATATTACTTCCATCAGAAGAATCAACTTTTGAGATTCTCCAACACCCACTAGAAGGAGGCACCAACCCCCTTGTGGGCACCAACTCATACTTTTTAGGCACCAACCTACAAACTGAAGACACCAATATTCCTATGCACCATCCAACCACCCTGATTTCAAAGATTGCAATTACAATCAAATATCTTCTACAAGTCCTACAAAATTTACCAGAGTGTACCTTTAATCACAATTTGCAAGATGAATCCCTTGCCTTGTTAGCTACAAAATATAGAATGTGTCACCCTTGATCTGCAGCCTTCATATATTTTCTTCTTATGCAAAAACTTGTCCTTGACCTGATCATAACACAAACATTGTACTATGCTTCCTTGTTGAGTTAAATATTCTGCCAAGATAGATATGAAATATTCACTTGAAGTGCTCTAACCAATATAAAACTTTTACTCTGAAACTTGTGTTAAATCATGTCATAATCCTTTCTTATAAACCTTTGATAATTGCATCAAAGACAGTCTTGACAACTTATTAGGATGATCCAAAGACTCACATTAGAAGTTACCCCTAACAGATATGAAACTTGGCCAAAATACTCTTGTAACTCACATTTGAAACCGGATTTAAACTCATCATAGGTTCGCTCCAAATGAGTAATTAACCTTGGTGTTGTAATCTTGTAGATTACAACGAAATTGAGAGAGAGGTGACGTTGAAGCACAACAAAGACATACTCAAGAAAGATGAGAGTAATTGGGAAGGTTAATCAATCCACCATTTATTCCTTATTCATGAGTATAAATACATAGGGTAAATGGTTGGAGCGGTTGTACCTACGCCAACTAATCATTAGTTTAGTTATTTTATTCTTTGACCATTTGTTACATGTATTTGTTTGGATTTATCCTCTTTATTACATACATTTGTGAATTAAGTCTAATGTATGATGACAAGGGGCCGATAAGCCCCTACAACATCTCCCCCACACTCAATTCCTTGCTCGTCTCAAGCAAGCATGCACCAATGTTCTGGGTCTCTGTTGCTATAGAAGTATCCTCATTGTGTACCACCCATGCATATAGGTCTGCATAGGTAACTCAGCCACAACAGTTTCCAACTAGATAGGGTGATATATGTATACAAGTTTTACTATGATTAGTCTCTACTGTATCTGAGTGACTATATATTACAGGTCCCATCTCCTCGATATCCATATTTTGCATTCCTTTATCAACTCAGATTTATTTCAAGTGTCACCCCAACTATTGATATTTCCAAGTTAGTCGCTCAATTCATGCCTATACTTCTCACACACTCTGTCAAGCTCTCGCTCTCAGAGGATTCTTTATATGAGATTGATGAGGGTTTGCACCATCGACCACTCATACCACTCTTTTGTTGTCACAACCCAAAAAATATTCTATAACTCTTGTACTCAAGGGATTTATCACATCGATGTTTTGTCATCATCTTTTCTTGAAATTTTTCTTCTGTGTGTAAAACATCTCTCTTGAATGCCTTCTACTGTTGCTCATAATTAATCCTATCTGTAAGTGCTCTGCTCACTTAGCCGCTGCAAAATTGTCTTTTGTCGATGCTCAATATTTTATTCAAGTGCTTAGTCACTTCTCTGTTTCTCATCATTTGTTGATGCAAAAGTATCAATTCATGCTCATATGCTCCATGTCTGTGTCAAGTTGCTTCTTTTTAACATGGGTGTGTTGCTTAAATTCTCTAGAAATGTATGGAGTCTTGCATTTTTACATTACATGAAGGATGAGTGATTATGATTATGAAGGATCACTTAAATATGAGAGATGGATATTTTCGGCTAAAGACTGACTTGTATTACAATCATGTAGGGGATCACCTCCCTTCTAAAAAGATGCACATTTAACTCCCTCCTCTCTGTTTTCACTAAATATGAAAAACCTTTGAAGAAGAAGCACATTTAACCCCCCCCTTTCTATTTTCACTAAGTATGAAGAAATCAAGTGATATGCTCACGAGTCATGAATCAATGGACACTATTTTAATTTTTTCTTTTTCTTCTTGACTCGACTCCTAGGATTCGACTTGACTTGACTCATTCCTTCATGTAACTCTTATAAGTACACAAATTCATATACAATGACTATCAATTACACCCTCTTGAACTTGCATTACATATAAGAACATACATAAATCAATGTGTCTATGAACATGCACCAATGGACCGGTGGACAGCGAAAGGACAAGTGGTTGTAGCCACCTTCTGGTTGTAGATGGAGAACATAGAGGGTTGTAGCCTCCTTTTGGTTATATCTAGAGAATTGGGGAGTTGGAGCTCCCCTCAGGTTGTAGCCTATGAAACTAGGGGGTTGGAGCCTCCTTCCATTTGTAGCTGAAAAACAAAGGAAGTCAGTGCTTCCAATGAATGTAATTCTTAAAGACATATAAGAAAAAGCATTATGTGGTTTTCTCTCGCTCTGGGTTTCCATGTAAAAACACTGGTGTACTATGTATGTGTATGATTTCTCATTTGTTCATTGTTTATTTACTCTGAAAATATTGGATGATAATGCTACATTGATATAACACTTGCATTTTATGGTTAAAAAGGATTAAATTTCTCTATTACTGATTCACCCCCCCTCTCAGTAATCCAACAATTGGAATCAGATCAGGTTCCTTCAAAAATTAGTTTAGCCACTAAAAGGTAGATCATGGAGAGCAACAACATGTATAAAAATGGAATACCACAGTTTGATGGGAAAAAGTATACATTTTGGAGTAGAAGCATTAAAACATATATACATACACATGGATTTGAAATTTGATAATCAATAGTAGATGGATATAAAGAACTAGTAGTTTCGCCAACAAGTGAAAAAGAAATGAAACTCAGTCAAAATACTTCCAAAGCCACAAATGCACTTCTGAATGGTCTTGGTGAATCTGTATATACCAAAGTTGTACATTGTAAATCCGCTAAAGAGATTTGGGACAAAATAAAAAATATTTATGAAGGATATTCAAAACTCAAAGCAGCAAAACTTCAAACTTACGGAGGTCAATTCGAACAACTAAATATGAAGGAAGATGAGAATATTGCAGCTTACTTCTTATGAGTCAATGAAACAGTGAATGCAATCATAGGATTGGGAGAATAAATTGAAGAATCTGTAATTGTTCAAAAGGTACTAAGATCTCTTCCTATGAGATTTTATCCTAAGATATCAACACTAAAATAAAGAGGAGATCTAGAATCAATAAGCATGGATGAACTACATGGAATCTTCATAGCATATGAAAGGAGAACTGAACAGGAAAATCTAGAAATAAAAGAAGAATCTTTCAAAGAATCCAAAGGTCAAAGAAAATGGGAAAGAAAAGGGAACATATAAACAACAATGACTTCTCAGAAGATGATGAAGAAGAAGTGGCCAACTTTGTCAGAAGATTGAACAAGGGAACCAACGATAGATATAAAGGTAAGCCTCCAATGATTTGTTTTAATTGTGATGGTATTGGTTATTTTTCTTAAAAATGTCCCCATAATAAAAATAAGAGGAATGATGAAGATTACTCAAATAGAAAAAAAAACATATAAAGGAAAAAGAACCAAAAAGAAAGCTTTCAAGAAAAGCTTATGCATCTCCTCATCATATGAAGATGAAGTCAGTGATAGTGAGACATAAAGAGTTCTATTCATGGAAACAGAAGAATCTGATAAAGAAGACACTGAAGAATAGTATGAGGAGGCAAAAGTTGAATACCGAGAAGAATTTTTGAGTTCCATAGAAGTTATAAGAAGAGAAAACAAGAAAAACAAGAAGCTACAAGAAGAACTAGACAAGAAATAACACAACCAGGAACTAGAACAAATGATCATGAAATTGAAGGTTCAAATAGAAGAAGATAAAAGAATTGAAGAAGCACTCAAAGAACAACTAGAATAAAGAGATAAGATCATTGGAAATTTGGAAGAAAAGATTGTCACATTGAGAAATGATATTCAAAAGAAAAATATGCAGAACAACTCAAAAGTTTTGGATGACATTATCTGTAGTCAAAAGCCTCATCATGAAAAGTCTAGACTTGGATACAATTAGACAGAAAATGGATCAAGCTCCAAAAAACCAAAACAAGAAACACATCCAAAATGTTATGCAGAAACAATCAAAGAGGATAGGAAGACCTACAAGGAATAGCATAGGGTCACTCCTCCACCGAGAAGATTCAGATTTCAGAATCAACGAGCGATAGAAAAAAATAGGCCTCAAGAAGAAGAAGGATTCATAAAAGTAACTCCTTTCAGAATATCTTCAACTCCCAGGTATCAAACTATATTTTTTGGTTTATGTTATGCATGCAATAATTTTGGACATAAAGATGTAAATTGCATAGCTAATAGGAGGAACATAAACAACTTTGAAATTCATACACAAAATGGTTATCCAAGAAGGCCTATTGAAATACAAAGAAGAAGCTACAACAAGTTTGAATCATTGAGCACTGAAGTGGAATGCTAAAAGTGAAACAACTTTGGACACATGGACAAACATTGTAGAATGACAGTCCCTACTAGACAACCACAATAATAATACAACAGTCATAGATAGGAACCTCAGAAGAGAACATGGATAAGAAAGAAGAATCAATATAGAAATGAAGAATGCACACTCATTCTACAAGATAATTAGAAGAAACGTGGTTGGTATGTTGGCAGTGGCTGTTCAAAACACATTACATGTGATAAAGACAATTTTCTTACATTATGAAAGGAAAGAGATGGATCAATATCCTTTGGAAATGATGATTAAGCTAAAATCATTGGAAAAGGCACAATCAGAATTGGAAACAAGAATATCAAGGCAAAAAATGTTCTACTAGTAGATGATATGAAACATAATCTTCTAAGTGTAAGTCAAATGTGTGACCAAGTTCATAAAATTAATTTCGATTCACAGAAGTGCAATATAAGAAAATAAGGTTCAATAAAATTGATTGCAACAGCTGCAAGAACTTCAAGCAACATATATGTATTAAGTGAAATTGGAAATAAAAAATGTTGTCTAGGAAAGGAAGATGAATGTTGTCTATGGCACAAAAGAATGGGTCACATACACTTTGATAACCTTGTCAAATTCAGCAAAAAGGAAGTAGTTAGAGAAATGCCCCAGATCATGAGACCAACCAACAATTTATGAAATCATTGTCAACAAGGAAAGCAAACAAAGACCATGTTCAAATCAAAGGAATATTCAACGACAAGACTACTGGAAATTGTGCATATTGATATAGTTGGACCAACCACAACAAAGGGTTTAAAAGGTGAGAAATACTTTATGTTATTAGTTGACGATTATACAAGAATTAATGCAGTTTTCTTTCTCAAGAATAAGTCAGAATCTTTTGAAAACTTCAAGGTCTACAAGGAAATGGTTGAAAATGAAATGGATTCAAAAATAAAATGTTTGAGATATGATAATGGAGGACAGTTCACTTCAAGTTAATTTATGGACTACTGCAATAGACATGGAATGAAAAGGCAATTCTTCATTGCTAGGGCACCTCAACAGAATGGAATTGTTGAAAGAAAGAACATGACAGAAAAGGAAATGGCTCGAACAATGCTAATGGATTAAATATTGACAGACATTTTTTTGACACATGTAGTGCATAAAACAACTCACATTCAAAACGGAGTAATGCTCAAAATCAACAATGAAAAAATTCCCTACGAGATATGGAAAGGAAGACCGGGAAATGTGAAACACTTAGAGGTATTTGGAAGAAAATGCTACATCAAAAGAGAAGATGGTAGAATGGGAAAGTTTGACTCTTGTGTGGACAAAGGAGTACTTGTTGGTTACTCAAGTACAAGGAAAGCATGCAAGTGTTATAATCTGAGGTTGAACAAATTTGTGGAAAACATCAATGTAAAAATTGATGAAATAGGTGGACGAGAATTAAAGGAAGAAGAAAATGAATCAATGGAACAACTTTACGAAGAAGAAAAAAAGTTGAGGAAGAAGTAGAAGGGGAATATGAAGAGGAGAAGACAAAAGTAGAAGAACAAGTTCAATCAATGCCTCCAAATACACCTAGAAAACAATTATAGAAGAATCATCCTTCATATCATATTATTGGAAACAAAGGTGCAGGAGTTGAGACTAGAAGAATACTCCATTCAGCAGAAAAAATGCACCTAACAGTGTTGTCCCTTGACCAAGTTGTGAGTATCCTTGGTCATGTTTGACCTACTTTTGGGACTTCGATAGGTTGTCAAAGGCAGAGCGGAAGTCAAAGCGGAGATCGCGGGATCTCGGCCCCTTTTTATGGATTTTTGGGTTTTGGGCTTATGTAACGGGTATGGGGATGTCAATCCATGGGTTTACCCATGTTTAGGCCCTTTTGTAATGTATAAATAGAAATCTAGGCGATGTAGGAAGTAGTTCGATCTATGTGATCGAAGAGAGGCTAGACACTGTGCTAACTGCAACTTGTAAGTGCTTTGTGTATTCTATGTTGAGAACTTGTAGAGCTAAGTGCAAGTGATTGTAAGAGACTGTGAAGAGGATTTGTGTTGTAACTCAGGGAAGGAGGATCTAGCAGAGTGCGCGCAGATCTTCTGTCCTCTACGGAGTAATATATCATGGCTCTGTGCATGTAGAAGATTGACAGAAAGAAATAAAGAATAATAGTTGGTGGATGTAGCCCCAGGGTGGGAGTGAACCAAATATACCTCGTGTTGTGGTTGCTTAGTGCTTTATGGTTGTTCTCTTGTTCATGTGGTTAAATGCTTAGTGCACTGATATATGCTTAGAAGAATCTAGTGTGATAGATTAGTGCTGAATAATATGAATGAATGCCAGATCTGATCTATTTTGGTATGCTTAGTGCTTGAATCTATTGGATCTGTGTGGATACTGCGCTGATCTATTATTAGGGTTTAACTGCGTTGTAAGCTAAGACTGAATATTAATGAACTATAACTGCTAATTTCTTTGTTAAGGTGTTGCAATCACAGATTTATGTCCCAGCTAAGGTTGTAGACATCTGAGTCTTGCAACCACCCTTGCCTCTACCTTGGGTGAAACTTCATCTGATTCGTAGGTGTTGCCGAAAGGGCCAATAGTTAGGGTTTTGTTGGTGCACTTTTGTAAGCATTGAACCCTGGGTCTACCCCTGTGCCAACAAATGGTTCCGTTGCTGGGATCTGAAACTATGATTGTTGGGAACTACATAAAACAGAAAGCTCCGCGTGTAGTTCTATTGCCCTAGTGCGCAGTATTCTACTTGACCTTTGAAGCTCTGTGACAAAGAAGAAAAGTCAGATTTGAAGAAAAGAGGTAAGACCTGAAAGATTTGTTCTATGATAAAAGTAATGTAAGAATTTTTGGTTAAAGAGGTAAGACCTTAAAGCTTTGTGCTCTGATAAAGGTAGGAACAGAGAAATTTTTTGATTGAAAAGGTAAGATAAGTGGAAATTTTTGTTTCAAAAGTATGGATCTAGGTATGTTTCACAAATTTTATCCTAGCTTGAAAAGTAGGGCACAACTAGATGAAAGAAGGTTTGATATGAGTAGATCTGACAAAAATAGTGAAAGATATGTTATTCCTATGCATAGAAATAATGTTTGGACTAACAAATGGATGCAAGACCCTAAAAAGAATTTTTTGCAAGTTAGCTACTATGATCCTAGTGCACAGTACAGAAAAGGCTGGGGATGATTTAAAAGAAAGAGAGTATTAACTCTTTGTTATAGTTGAAGAAGACTGGAACATCTTGCTAAGAAATGCCCTGGTAGAAGACCTAGTTGTCTTTGTTGTAAATCCATGGATCATGAAGTTTTAGATTGCCCTAGAATGATTTCTAGGCTCGAAAGAATGAATATGAGATAAGAAAACCCTGAGGAAGGTCAAGAAACTGAGACCATGGTAGAAACCTAGAAAAAATCAAAGAATGTCTTGCTACAAATGAAAGAAACCCTGAATGATCAAAATAATATCAACTTATCAGAGATCTTCAAAGGATAAGATCACATAGAAGCAAGAATAGGAGAATTCGACATGGACTATGTCCTGGATGAAGAAACACAGGTAAATATCATGACATAAAGAACTTGGGAAACTTTAGGAAAGCTTGCTATGATTCCTTCATTGGGAGGATTATGATTATTTAGAGGAAATTTGATAAACCTATGTGGAAGACTCACCCAGATATCTATGAGTGGTCATGTAACTTCGACAGGGGAAGATTTTGAGGTTGTTAAATTTGTTGAGAACAACGCCCCATTTGCTATATTACTAGGGAAACTTTGGATTGGAAAGGATCAGGCTAGAAGAAAAGAAGAGGAAGTCTTAGAGCAGAAGAAGAAAGAATTAAAATATTTCATGACTAGGAGGATAACACACTTGATTGAAGAACAAGAGATCATATCAAAGCTACTTAGAACCAGAAGATCAGATGTCGAAGTTGAAAGAACACATGCAGACTCACAGATGAGTAGAACACCTAACCCAAATAGAGAAGAAGTATCACTCTCTAACCCTATGAAAGAATCTCAAAAACGCAAAGTTACTATGCCAAAAGGAGATAAGAATCATAATGGAAAGAGGAATATCAAGACAAAGATCACCAGGAAGAAGGATAGAAAGCTCAGTAAGAAGAGAGCAAATATAGAAAAGTTACAGAAGGTTCCATAGGGGACTTAACAGAAGGAAGGTTTGTAAGACTGGAACTTCGTCGGGATATCAGAACAACGCAACATGGCACTTCGCCATGGAGAAGCGATATAGTCGTTGGAAGCATTATAACCATTAGACCAATGCCCCAAACAGTTAAAACAATAGTATTGACCTGAAGACTCACCATCAGACTTTTGGGACCATGCCACAATGGACATAACCTCATTGATGAAGGCCTCTAATCCGTTGGAGATATCCGTTACATCGTGTCTACTTAGTCCATCAATTGTTGCACCAAGAACACTTTTGTGAATTGTATCCAAGCCAACTCATTGCTACCATGCTGTGTTTATTGAGATCGACACCTGTTTCATTACATTGTGCACTCATTCATCCACCTAAGTTATCCGATCTTGAGTGTGTATGTCGGACGAGATCAATGCCACAGAGAAGGATGTTGAACAAGTTCTCATCGATCTCATGGCCAAAAAATTAATGTCTGGAGGTATTCAAGCATCATCAACGAGAGGGGTGAAAGCCTCTTCGTCGACTGCTCGCGGATCCTGACCATCCCGACTGACATTAGAGAAGAGAACCAAGCACAGAGATGACCTAGCGAACGTGAAGTTAATCCTGACCATCCTACCCAACTACATCCCACCTCTGGCTGGTGTGGTGAGTCGTGACAGTGTCTCGAGGGACTTTGATTACACCATGGTTACTGCGTACCTCTAGAAGGGGATACATGTAGTTAGAACACAGCAAGAAAATATTGTGATGTTGAAGTTCAGTGACATCAACCTAGGAGACCACAAGAACCATAGTATGCTCCCTCCTTACAAATACCTGACCAGGATGAAGGGGAGGAACTCAAAAATAGTCCCCCAGCCATGGACTATGAACCTAGTGCAATCTACCCTCTTGAATGTAATGAATATTCCACACTTTGGAAGGCACCAGGAGGTTAACACCTATGTTAAGCTCCTGCTCTCGTGCTACCATGGAAGCTACCTATGGCTAGACCGATGCATCACAGTCGATCTGACGTTGATCCATAGGATCACTGGATTGAGCACGCAGGGAATCGACCCACAAGCCTTATACCCAGGGAAGGCTACAGATCGCGCATTGGCACAAAATATCAAAGACACATATGGTGATGGAGAAAAGGGAACGCGCGGCTACAAGGTAGATTCCATCTAGAATGGCACAGTGCGCCTGGCCTGCCAGTTGATCGCAGGAAATCTTGTGACAAAGAACCAACCTACATAGGTCACATGATTCATTGTTGACATCACTGGGAAATGTGTAGAAGGACTCCAGATGAACTGGGTGAAGTACTTGGTCAAACAACTAGAATTATACTATCGCAAAGCTCAGGATTAGGGCTATGAGTTCCACTTTAGCTAGCTCCTGATCCTTGTCGCATTTACCACTTGAGAGATTTTGGAAGGTGCAACCTTTTTGGACATTGAGTCGTTTGAGATGCTCGCTATGAAGCTCACCATGCTCTGGTACTCGAGCGATATGGGAAAACAGTGGTAGTCGAACGTGGTTTTTCATACATATTATCTCCAAATGAAGAGGGCTACCGAAGTTGTCCCTCGCATGACGCGAAAAACCCTACATCGATTTCGACCCCTCATGAAGTTCCATGTAGATCGACACTTCATTTATATCACCACATGTGAAGATGAGCATAAAGAAGAGATTTAGTCATACTACAAGATCACTGAGGAGGGCCTCAAAGAGATAACCAAGGATTGGTCGGCATAGCTCCTCATCCCCGCTAACCCCATCGAAATGTCAGAACCTGAACTAATCGACAGCCTGAATACCACTCATGAAGCAAAGGATACCCTTGGACCCAGCATAAGGAAGAAGACCGAAGAGGTCCAAAAATTGAGAAGTGCATCAAAAGAAACTTCTTCAATATCACTTGGTCGAGGGGTAAATGACGAAGTAGATCAAGAAGAGACCAACAGAAAAGAATATCAGCAGAAGTAGGGCGAAGTAACATTGCCTAGGGATCTTGTTGATGAGGTTGATACCTTGAAGAAGAGGAACTTTTCCCCCACGAAACCCACTTCTTGAAAGAATTCCAGAGCCACCTTGACTAAGATGCAGACTGTGCTCACTGTAGATGACTTTGACTTCATCATCGCACATGTAGTAGATGCCTTGCAGGATATATTGTAGAAACATGAAGCCAAACAGGAGGAGATTGACAATAGGATCGAGCTTGAACTTAGAGGGATACAACAGGCCCTTCAATCCAGCCACGCAGTATCCACTATGTCCCTGCCATTAGAAGAACCAGAGTTGGGAGATGAGCCTGCCCAACTCCACAGACTAGCTGATGTGACTGAAGCTCACCTTTGTCGAGCACAAGTTGAGAAAGACCAAGACACAATGGCCCTGAAACAATCCCAAGAGGAAATGGTAGAGCAACACTGGGTTGCACAAAAGGAGAAAGATGACCTTCAAACCAAGTTTGAAGAGGAGAAAGCGCAGCTCCAGCAGGAGAAAAAGAAGTTTCTCTCATAGAAAATTGGATTCAAAGAAGCAATCAACACAGCACTTCGCTCTGTGACGGGATTAGAGCCAAAGGCAGGAGACTAAGTGGATCATCAAGTATCATAGCTTGCGGAATCTATCCAACAACTTTAACAAAGAATAGCGGACTTAGAGCTACGAACAGTGCCCAACACTCCGTCGGATGTACAAGATCAAAGAGAAGCAACTGCTCGAAGCGCAGTTGAGAGAATCAAGGCCCTCGCCATGGAATGTAAACAACTAAGTGATCGTAGTGCCTAGACTTATGAGAAACTCACTGAGGATATTGAATTGAAGGCACTGGAGTCACAACTCCAGGAGACAAAGCAACAAGCAGAAACAGTACAGGTGCAGTTGAAGCCCCTGTTAGCCGTTGAGAGGATGAAGCGATCCCAAGAAAAGTGCACTTCTCAGTAGCAGGTCCACACCATTCAGAGAAAAGTCATGGAAGTGACTCAGAGGCTCCAACCAATACAGGATGAGGCTTTCCAACTGTTTGAAGAGATTGAAGGATGAGGAGCAGAGCTGGAACAAGTAATCGCTTCAGTCGAACAACGCTTAGAGGGACCTGTGAACGAGGCAGTTCTTCAGAAGTTCATCGAGCAGAAGGTCATGGTGTAGCAACAGGTCGAAGAAACTCAAGCCAAGATCGAGTATTTTTAAGTAGAGCTAGCTATACGAGTCACAGATGAGTGTTGGGGGCCTATTGGCCCTTGACCAAGTTGTGATGATCCTTGTTCATGTTTGACCTACTTTTGGGACTTCGACAGGCTGTCGAAGGTGGAGCGCAAGTCGAAGTGGAGATCGCGGGATCTCGACCCCTTTTTAGGGATTTTTTGGTTTTGGTATTATGTAATGGGTATGGGGATGTCGGCCCATGGGTTTACCCATGTTTAGTCCCTTTTTGTAATGTATAAATATAAAGGTAGGCGATGTAGGAAGTAGTTCGATCTATGTGATCGAAGAGAGGCTAGACACTGTGCTAAGTTCAACTTGTAAGTGCTTTGTGCATGCTATGTTGAGAACTTGCATAGCTAAGTGCAAGTGATTGTAAGAGACCGTGAAGAGGATTTGTGCTATAACTCAAGGAAGGAGGATATAGTGGAGTGCGTGAAAATATCCTGTCCTCTATGGGGTAAGATATCATGGCTCTGTGCATGTAGAATATTGACAGAAAGAAATAAAGAAGAAGAGTTGGTGGACATAGCCCCAGGGTGGGGGTGAACCACGTATACCCCATGTTGTGGTTTCTTAGTGCTTTATGGTTGTTCTCTTGTTCACGTGGTTAAATTCTTAGTGCACTAATATATGATTAGTAGAATATAATGTGATAGCTTAGTCCTGAATAATTTGAATGAATGCTAGATCTGATCTATGTTGGTATGCTTAGTGCTTGAATCTATTGGATCTGTGTGGATACTGTGTTGATCTATGTTGGCATGTTTACAGGCAGGTGTGCTTGTCATTGATGAAAAGATCAGAGTATGTAGCGATGGAAAAACAGGGACAACGTAAGCTCAGAAGAGATGGTGCAGAGGTGCACGAAGAGTGCAAGACTGTGCTTGTTTATTTAATGGAAAACAAGCAGGCAAGGAAGATCAACAGCGCAGGGATAAATGCATGGAAAGATCAGAAGAGTAAACTCCATTTCGCAGTTTCGGATACTGGGCATTGGAGGAGTCAAGGAAGAAACTCACGACATGAAATTCCGAAACAACGAAATGCGAAACGCCGAAATAACGAAACAGGCACATCTACTAGAGTTTCGGATACTGGGATATTGAGAAGTCAAGAGTCGAGACTCTTCAACACAGAAAACCCGAAGTCGCGAAATGCGAAATCGTGAAATGTCAAAGACTCCATACCAGAGGTTCGGATACTGAGAGTTGGAGATGTCAAGGACTTTCACTATAGGAATCTCGAAGTTGCGAAGTACGAAAAACCAAAAAGTTGATCTGACTCCATTTCAGAGTTTTACAGACTGGGAGGTGGAGGTGTCAAGAACTTTCACATCAAGAATGCTGAAATCGTGATATGCGAAAGCACGAAGTGATCTAGGCTGACAGATCTAGGGGGTGAATGTGGAATACCACGTCAGAAAGGAAAGGTGGAAGACTATGACACATGGCATGATCAGACAACGACAAGTGTCAATTTGATTTGGCATTTTAGGCCATTGGAATTCACAATTCTTAGTAACACGTGGCAACCACTTAGGTCACGACACATCATCGAGTGGCGCAAGACTGACCTCACTCCGAGAGTTTTTGCTTCAGGAATTTTAACTCCATAACTCCCCAAAGTCCCGAAGGATGAAGTCCCGGGGTAGACGATAGTCGTCCGATCACCTCGGATTGTGAACCATTGATCTAGAGATCGAAGAGCTGTAGAGAAGAACTCGAACTGACAAGCTCCATTTTAGAGTTTCGGAGATCGCGACTTGGAGATTCGAGATGCCACACAACAGGATTGCCGAAATGTCGAAATGAGAAACACATTTTGGCTCATCCTGTGGTCACAACCATTGGTCACGTCGCAGAAGATGGAGGAAGGAGCTAGTGAAGACAAGCTCTATTTTAGAGTTTTGGGGATCAGGACATGGAGAGTAATGAAATCCTTACCAGGAGGATCTAGAAATGCCGAAGTGAGAAATGGAAAAATGAACGCAAGATTCAATGAAGTCAATTCAACGGTGTAGATGAATTTGAATAAGATCAGAGGGCTACTGTTGCACTTCAGATTGTAACTGCCAGAAACGACTGGTAGCTTTTGCCAGAGGTATCAAACAGGCTTCAGTGTGATCGCCAGAGAAGATGAAGAGGCTTGAGGCATCTTCCAGTGTAATGGAGATTATTCTTAGAGGTGATTGACAGATGGAAGAGTGTTGAAGCCTGTAACAACAACAGAGAAGATTATCTTGACTTTGATGGAGAAGACAAAGAGTCTCAACTGCCAGACAGGCTAAGTAATCTCGGCTTAACACCCAGTGATGATGGACACATGGATCTAACTGCCAGAGAAGCTGAAGAGTGGCAATTATGATCAGGCAGAGCACTCGACATGAAGAGAGCATGCAGAAGCATGGAGAGAGCGTATACACAAGTTGCACAGAGAACATAAGTATGCAGGACAAAGAAGAGGATGGGGCTGT
This sequence comes from Picea mariana, assembly GCA_032191745.1. NCBI lineage: Eukaryota > Viridiplantae > Streptophyta > Pinopsida > Pinales > Pinaceae > Picea > Picea mariana. The sequence continues at coordinate 49,877 of JASDQU010309204.1, forward strand.
TGTCGTGAGGATTCATGAGTGTAAAAGGAGGAGCGTGTAGCAGCTGAAATACAGTGAAGAGGAATGGATCATTGAATGGAAATGGCTCAGAGATCATAAAAGGAAAAAGAAAAGAAAGTGCAAGGAGTGTGCAGAAGACACTGATGCAGATAGAGCAACGCAGTGTAGCAGAACAATGATGAGACCGGTAAGCCAATTGAAGAACTTTATATCACTTTAATAAGTCTTAATAGAAAATATTTAGATTTAAGTGTGGTAGGGAGGTGCTAGGGAGGACTATTTTCCTTAGAGGTTCAAGTGGGTGCTTGAACACAGGGAGTTGTAGATTCCATCTGGTTGCAGCCAAAGAAACCAGGGTGGCAGGGTGGTGCAAGGGAGAACTGTTGTTCTCTGTTTTACAGGTTGGTGCTTGTATAATTGGAAATTGGTGCTTCCATCCAGTTGGTGCTGGAACACTTGGGGAGTTGGTGCTTCCCTCTAGTTGGTGCTAGAGAAACCAGGGAGTTGGTGCTTCCTTCTAGTTGGTGCTAGAGAAACCCGAGAGTTGGTGCTCTCAGCAAGTAGAAGCTTGCAAAACAGAGGTTGTAGCCTCATTATGAGTTGGTGCTCATATGTATGATAATGTAAAGAATGTAAATATTACTTATCATATAAAGAAGAAGAGGTTTTTACCCCTTATGGGTTTCCTCAAGAAATATCTATCTCTGTGTATCTCATATGTGTGACTGATGCTGAATGTGCTATTACTTATTGTGATTATCATTGAGTGCTTTGTAAAGAGTTTAAAATAAGCATAATTGTTTAAGCACGGTAACAATTGTTTCACCTCCCCCTCTCAATTGACCAACAATTGGTATCAGAGATGATCCCTTTTATCTAAGGGTAGATCCTAGAGCTTAAACATGTCAAGCCATGAAGGAAATTCAACCAATAAGGCCCCTCTGTTCAATGGAACAAACTTTGCCTTCTGGAAAGTTAGAATGAGAACCTACATAATGGCTTTAGGTGCAAACGTCTGGGATGTGGTAGACACTGGTTATGTAAAGCCAGTTGTACTAGCTAATAAGGATGACAAGCTAGAATTTAGCTTGCATTAAGCCTATGAATGCTATCTTGAGTGGGCTTGCAGAAGCAGAATTCGTAAAAGTTATGCACCTAGGAACTGCCAAAGAAATGTGGGAGAAACTCATTAGTAGTTATGAAGGTAATAAAAAGGTAAAGGATGCCAAGCTTCAAATCTACATAATACAGTTTGAACAGTTGAAGATGAAGGAAGATGAAACTGTTGGAAAATACTTTCTGAGAGTAGAAGAAATGGTAAATGCAATGAAAGCACTTGGTGAAAAAATTGAGGAACCTTCTGATGGAAATGTTTAACAGGTAGCATATGCTTGTCATTGATGGAAAGTATAGAAATGAAGATGGCATGAGTACAGGAAGAATGTAACAGACGGGCACCAGAAGTATTTTGGGAAGACGCTGTAGAGCAACCTCGATAAGATCAGAAGAGATAGTGCAGAGGATGTTTCGTATGTTTTACACACAGCGTATGCTTGTCATTGATGGCAAGTACAACAATGATGATGACTTGAGTACAACAATGATGATCAGCAGTGCAGTGATATTCAGGAAGACCAACAACACAACAATTGTTTAAATGCAACAATCCTCAGTCGTCAAATCGAGGATTGATCTAAACTGTTGATCAGGCATGATGAAGTCCCGTAAAGTTTGTGTAGCATTTCTGATCATTGGATCCCATCCAAAATTCCTGACAGAATGAGGGCCATCAGATCTGAATATAGACAAGAAGAGCGCACTGAAGAGGAGAATAGATCTCAGGCATTAGATCTGAGCGCAGGGTCCGACCACTGTTGGATTGAGGAGAATCTGCACGATTTTTAAAGTGCAAGGAGTAGAGGGCTCACAAAATCCTGAAAGCAGGAGGACCGTCCATCTCAGGGGGTTATGTGGACCATTGATCCAACTCCCTGTCAGAGTTTTGGGGATCAAGAGTTGGAGATGACAAGTAATATCATCCACAGAAATCCCGATTTCGCGATATGAAAAATCGCGACGTAATCTGAGCCGTCAAATCAAGATCACATCTGGACCGTCGAACCGACCTCATGTCAGCAAACCACGTCAGCTAGGAACACGTGGCACAACCAGGTAATGACAAGTGTCAGACTGATTCAACATGCCAAGCACATGTAAGTCACGAATCAGGGTGACATGTGGAAGTTATTTAACACATGTGACGTCAACAGACTTACACCATGTCGAAGTTTCGAGGATCGCATGTTAGAGATGTCAAAGAAACAATGCAAGAGGAATATCAATTTTGCGATATGCAAAATCGTGACTTAATCACAGCCATTGAATAAAGATTGAACCTGGACCGTTGATTACAGCCCGTGTCGGAATTTCGCGGATCGAGTGTTGAACATGTCAAAGGTTATTAACATCAGGAATCCCAATTTCGCGATATGCGAAATCACGACTTGATCGCAGTCATTGAGTCAAGATGTGATCTGGACCGTTGATCTGACTTCTTTATGGAGTGTTGAGGATCGGGAATTTGAAGTGACAAAAACACCAAACGTCCAGAGTGTCGAAATCGTGATGAGTGAAATCCTGACTTAATCTGAACCGTCAGATCTAGATATGATCTGGATCGTTGATCCGACTGCTTTATGGAATTTTGTGGATTGGGATTTGTAAGTGACAAGAACATTGAATATCAAGAGTGTCGAAATCATGATTTGCGAAATCACGAAATCATCTGAACCGTCAGATCAAGTGTTGATCGGAGGGTTGCTATTCTCTCTCACAGTTAACTCCTTAGTTTGGAATCTGTTAGCGAAATGGACTCATGATTGCTGATTAGTTGGTGTTTCATTTGCTGAGACAGTTGTCTTCCTTTTGCCTAAGGAGATGGGAAGTTGAACCACCGTGAGGGTGTATCAAAGAAAATGAGATAGACTATGTAGGCGTGGTTATTCTGGATGAAAATGAATGAAACTGAAGAAGATCGGTGGGCTACCGTTGCACGACACAGTGAAACTGCTAGAAACCATTGATGGTTTCTACCAGAGGATGCGAAGAGACTTCTGTGTGATTTCCAGAGGAGCTGAAGAGTTACATAGAATCTGCTAGTGGAATGAAGATGATTCGTGGAGGAAATTGACATATGGATGAGGGTTAGAGCTCGTAACTGAAACAGAAAGGATGAGATCGACTGTAACAGAGAAGACGAAGAGTCTCAACTGCCAGAGAGAAAAAGGAATCTCGGCATAACACCTAGTGATGATAGACACAGGGGTTAAACTACCAGAGAATTTGAAGAGTCGCGATGATGATCATGCAGAGCACTTGAGATGTGGAGGAGATTGGTGTGGGATGAGCATGCAGAGGAACGATGAATATTGCATGCACAAGATGCACAGAAGCTATATATACACAGTACAGAGAAGAGAAGCGGTTGTTGTTGCTGTTGGAGTTGCTGTGGTCGCTGTGTAGAAGGATTGAAGTGTGAGCAAGGAGGCAGAGCGCAGGAATAGAAATACATAGTAGAGGAAGGTTTCATGGAAGGGACATGGTGCAGAGATTATAAATGGTAGAAGAACAGACAACGCAAGTCATGTGTGCAGGAAGGCAGTGAGGCAGACAGAGCAACAAAATGCAGCAGAACAATGATGAGTCTGGTAAGCCATTGTTGAACATTATATCACTGTAATAAGTTTCAGTAGCAAAGATTTATGTTTCAAGGTGGAAGGGAGGTGCTAGGGAGGATTGTTGTCCTCATAGGTTCAAGTGGGTGCTTCAACACAGGGAGTTGTAGCTTCCATCTGGTTGTAGCCAGAGAAACCAGGGTGGCAGGGTGGTGCAAGGGAGAACTCTTGTTCTCTGTTATACAGGTTGGTGCCTGTATGATTGGAAGTTGGTGCTTCCATCTAGTTGGTGGTGGAAAAACTTAGGGAGTTGGTGCTTCCTTCTAGTTGGTGCTAGAGAAACCAGGGAGTTGGTGCTTCCTTCTAGTTGGTGCTAGAGAAATGAGGGAGTTGGTGCTTCCTTCTAGTGGGTGCTAGAGAAAATAGAGTGTTGGTGCTCTCATCAAGTTGTAGCTTGCAAAACAGAGGTTGTAGCCTCTTTATGAGTTGGTTCTCATATGTATGATAATGTAAAGAATGTAACTATTACTTATCGTATAAAGCAAAAGAGGTTTTTACCCCGTATGGGTTTCCTCGAGAAACATCTGTCTTTGTGATTCTCATATATGTGACTGATGTTGAATGTGCCATTGTTTATTTCTCTACATTATTGTGATCATCATTCAGTGTTTCTGCAAAGAGTTTAAAAGAAGCATAATTTTTTAAGCACGGTAACAACTGATTCACCCCCCCCCCTCTCAATTGTCCAACACCTTCTTTAGTTTAGAAAATCTTGAGATCTCTCCCAGATAGGTTCAACCCGAAGGTCTCTGCTATAGAAGAACTTAATGATCTAAAAACCTTGGAGTTTGATCAACTTCTAGGAACATTGACTACATATGAAATGAGAATAGTTAAAGATAAACCCACCTCCAGAGAAGCATCATTTAAGGTAGACAAGAATGAGGATTCTGAGCCCGATGAAATTGAAGAAAAATTTGTGAAGAGACTGAGGAAGGGATCAGGAAAATACAAAGGTAAACTTCCTTTCAAATGTTTCAACTATGGTAGGATAGGTCATTTTGCAAACAAATGTCCCCACAAAGGAAAGGATCAGACATGTGATGATGAGGAGAAGTACAAACACACAAATTTCTTTAAAGAGAATAACTTTAAGAAGAAAAGTCTTTGCGTAAACAATGATGATGAACCTTCAGGTGATGAAGACGATGACTCCTCTATTGAAGATAAACTAAATGACTTCATTCTTATGGCCAAAGAGGATTATGATAATAAAATCACAGGGAGTGATGAAGAAGAAGATGTGGTTGACATGGAAGGAGAATTGATTAGTGCATTGGAAGAGATTGACAGACTAAGAATCAACAACATAAAGAAAAGACAATTGTTGATGCAGTTTGAGAAAGACAGTAAAGAACCTGATGATGACCTTGTTCTACTAAAAGTAGAATTAGAAGAGGCAAATAAAATCGAAGACATTTTGAAACGACAGTTATCAGAAAAGAAGGCAAGATGTGAAGCATTAGAACAAGAAGTAGTGAAAACTAGGAAAGAGATGGAGAACTTTCAAGCCTTGTATAATCAGAATCTGTCAAGTATCATAGCCTCAGAAGGATTAGCCACCATTTTGAATCAACAAAGGAATCCAAAGATAAAAATTGGTTTAGGTTATGAAGAGGGATCAAGTAGTGGCAAGCCAAGAAACGAAGAACCCATCAAGTTTGTCAAATGTACAACCAATGACAACAACAAACCTGTAGAAACAAAGGAAGACAATCAGCCGCCCAGGACGAGTAAGGAAAAAGGTGCCAGGACTGAATCTGTAGAACAAAAAAATAATGCACTCCCTGCTGAAAGACATCATCAGCATGGAAGAAATTGATTTGCTCAAAGAAGACAACCATTTTCCAGGTACAAAGAATTTTCTATGGCTATTGTTTCCATTGTTCTAACTTTGGTCACAAAGCTGTAAATTGTTCCTTAAGACTTAGACATGAGCAATTAAGATTTCAAAGGAATAAATACTTGCCACAACAAAGAATGATGCATCCAAGTAACAAACCTTCACAGATTGCAAATTGCCAAATTAAGTCTAGGGACATGCAACTAAGGAGGTCAAGAAATAATCAACAGTCAATGAGTAGACAACGTTGCAACAATAATTTTGACCTATTGAACAATGAGATTGAATGCTACATTTGTCATAACTATGGACATAAATCTGTTGACTGTCGATTAAAGAACTATGAACCAGATTTAAATTCCCCTACTGAAAATGTCAAGTTTTGGAAGAACAAAGAAAGTGACAAGTGTGGATTAGTGTTGTCATCTCAAAGAAAAACGAACCCTTGGTATATAGACAGTGGGTGTTCCAAACATATGATGAGAGACAAAGGTAAGTTTCTATCTCTAAGTGAAAGAAAATCAGGAAACGTAACCTTTGGAAATGATGCTCCAGGTAAAATAAAGGGTAAAGGGATGGTGAGTTTAAGTAATGGAAAAGGAAAAGCCCAAGATGTTCTACTTGTAGATGGGCTGAAACATAATATGCTCAGTGTAAATAAAATGTGTGACAGAGGATGTGAAGTGGTGTTCACGTCCAAGGACTGCAAGATAAAGTCGGTAAACTCAGGACAAGTGGTGGCCAAAGGCATAAGGACAGAAAATAATGTATATGTGTTGAAAGAAAATAGAGAAGGATGTCATATAAGAAAACATGATGAAATCTGGTTATGGCATAGGAGACTTGGACATCTAAACTTTGAGCACTTAATCAAACTCAAAAATCTCAAGGCAGTAAAAGATCTTCCGAGAATATCAAAGACCCGAGATTCAATGTGTAAACCCTACCAAGTAGGAAAGCTAAATAGGACACAATTTAAGTCCAAGATCTTTACTTCAACAAAGAAACCACTCCAACTAGTTCATATGGATTTATGTGGACCATCATGACAGGAAGGCACAGGGAAAGAAACTACTTCATGTTGATTATTGATGATTACTCCAGACTCACTTGTGTTGCCTTTCTCAAAGAAAAAGTTGAAGCATTTGAGAAGTTTAAAATATTTAAGGCTTTAATTGAGACTCAAATCAACAGACAACATCAAATTCCTCCATAATCACTCAAAAGAATCATCCTGCAAGTCAGATAATTGGTGAAAAAGACAAAGGTGTACAAACCAGGAGAAAGCTAATAAAAAACATCGAACAATCACATATAGCTTTCATATCCATGCTGGAACCCAAGAATTGTAATGAAGCTAGCAAAGATGAACATTGGGTTAAACAAATGAATGACGAACTTGACCAGATTGAGAAAAACAATACGTGGGAGATGGTTCATAGACCAGAAGGTAAAAATATCATTGGTTCCAAATGGATCTTTAAGAATAAGTTGAATGAGCAGGGACAAGTTGTCAGGAACAAAGCAATATTAGTCTGTAAAAGCTATGCTCAAATAGAAGGATTGGATTTTGATGAAACATTTGCACCTGTAGTAAGGTTGGAAGATATCAAAATATTTCTTGCCTATGCTTGTCATAAAAGGTTTAAAGTCTATCAAATGGATGTCAAGTCAGCTTTTCTAAATGGAGATTTAAATGAAGAAGTCTATATGGAACAACCAGAGGGTTTCGAACTGTTTGATAACCCTGACTTAGTATGCAAGCTGAAGAAAGCTTTATACGGGTTAAAACAAGCTCCTCGTGCCTGGTATCACAAACTGGATACGTATCTCAAAGACAAAGGGTTCAAGAGAGGAACAATTGACAACAATCTATATATCAAAATGGAGGGTGATGATTTGCTCATTGTGTTGGTCTATGTAGATGGCATCATCTTCAGATGTAATAAGGATTCATTGGTAAAATGGTTTGATTCTGCCATGGAGTCTGAGTTTGAAATGTCTATGATAGGTGAACTGTCATTTTTTCTTGGTCTACAAATTACTCAGAGGTCTGAAGGGATGTTCATTTCTCAAGAAAAATATCTAAGAGAAATGATGAAAAGGTTTCAAATGGAAGATTCTAAACCTGTGGGCACACCTATGGTTACTGGATGCAAATTAAGCAAGGATGATGGCTCACATGATGTTGATCAAAGTTCATATAGGTCAATGATAGGCAGCCTGCTGTACATCACAACATCTCACCCAGACATAATGCATGTTGTTGGAATGGTAGGAAGATTTCAGTCTGCACCTAAACAGAGTCATTTTCTAGCTATCAAAAGGATATTCAAGTATTTGAAAGAAACAATGACTTACGATCTGTGGTATCCCAGAAATCAGAATTTTTAGTTAACTTCTTATTCAGATGTAGATTGGGAAAACTGTGTTGATGAGAGAAAAAGCACCAGTGGAGGAGCATTCTTCATGGGTGACTCGTTAGTAGCATGGCTTAGTAAAAAGCAAAGTTCCATTTCTTTATCGACTACAAAGGCAGAGTACATTTCTACTGCTACTTATTGCACTTAGGTATTATGGATGATTCAGACACTTACAGAATTGGAAGTAAAATATGTAGCATCGATCCCAATTCATTGTGATAACACTAGTGCCATCAGTGTGTCTAAGAATCCTGTACTCCACTCCAAGACCAAGAATATTCCCATAAAATACCATTTTCTGAGAGAGTAGGTCACCAATCAGGTTGTTCAGGTCCATTACATTCCAACCATAGAACAAATTGCATACATATTTACTAAACCCCTAGCCAAGACACCATTTGAATATCTCAGACAGAAGCTGGGTGTCATCCCGTCTCACACCTAAGAGAGTCCATCTTGTTAGGGGGAATTTTTGTATTAATTGAATATCTGATACCTTCTAAAAATACTGCAACAACTCAAGAGGAGCATGTTTTCTTTGACATTGATGTCAAAGGGGGAGAAAAGGAGTGGTCCGGACTGGATGCTACAGTTGGAGGTCCAAACAGATTAGCTCAGCCATTCAGGGTTTCCATCAATGCCAAAGGGGTAGATTGTTGGCATGTTTATAGGCAAGTGTGCTTGTCATTGATGGCAAGATCAGAGTATCCAACGATGGAAAAATAGGGACAACGTAAGCTTAGAAGAGATAGTGCAGAGGTACATAAAGATTGCAAGACCGTGCTTGTTTATTTGATGGAAAATAAGCAAGCAAGGAAGATCAGCAGTGTAGGGATAACTGCATGGAAAGATCAGAAGTGTAAACTCCATTTCGAAGTTTCAGATACCGGGCATTGGAGGAGTCAAGGAATCAACACACGACACGAAATGACAAAATGGAAAAATGCGAAACCTCGAAATCATGAAACAGGCACATCTACCAGAGTTTCGGATACCGGGAGATTGAGAAGTCAAGAGTCGAGACTCTTCAACACAAGAAACCTGAAGTCGTGAAATGCAAAATCATGAAATGTCAAAGAATCCATACCAGAGGTTCGGATACTGGGAGTTGGAGATGTCAAGGACTTTCATGACAGGAAGCTCAAAGTTGCGAAGTGCGAAAAACCAAAAAGTTGATCTGACTCAATTTCGGAGTTTCACAGACCGAGAGGTGGAGGTGTCAAGAACTTTCACATCAAGAATGACGAAATCGCAATATGTGAAAGCACGAAGTGATCTAGGCCGAAATATCCAGGAGGTGAATGTGGTAGAACACATCAGAAAGGACAGGTGGAAGACTATGACACATGGCACGATCAGACAATGACAAGTGTCAAGTTGATTTGGCATTTCAGGCCACTGGAATTCACAATTCTGAGTGACACATGGCAACCACTCAGGTCACGAAATGTCATCGAGTGATGCAAGACTGACCTCACTCTGAGAGTTTTTGCTTCAGGAATTTTAACTCCATCACTCCCCCAAAGTCCTGAAGGATGAAGTACCGGGGCAAAGGATAGTCGTCCGATCACCTCGGATTGTGGAGAATTGATCTGTAGATCGAAGAGATGTAGAGAAGAAATTGAACTGGCAAGCTCCATTTCAGAGTTTCGAAGATCGTGACTTGGAGAGTTGAGATGCCACACAACAGGATTACCGAAATGCAAAACACATTTTGGCTCAACCTATGGTCACAAACATTGGTCACATCGGCGGAAGATGGAGGAAGGAGCTAGTGTAGACAAGCTCTATTTCGGAGTTTCGGGGATCGGGACATGGAGAGTAACAAAATCCTTACCACGAGGATCCCGAAATGCCGAAGTGTGAAATGGAAAAATGAATGCAAGATTCAATGAAGTCAATTCAATGGTGCAGATGAATTTGAATAAGATCGAAGGGCTACTATTGCATTTCAGATTGTAACTTCCAGAAACGACTGATAGCTTTTGCCAGAGGTATCGAACAGGCTTCAGTGTGATTTCCAGAGAAGATGAATAGGCTCGAGGCATCTTCCAGTGTAATGGAGATTATTCTTAGAGGTGATTGACATATGGAAGAGTGTTGAAGCTTGTAACTGCAACAGAGAAGATTAGTTCAACTTTGATGGAGAAGATGAAGAGTCTCAACTGCCAGACAGGCCAAGGAATCTCGGCTTAACACCCAGTGATGATGGACACATGGATCTAACTACCAGAGAAGTTGAAGAGTGGAAATTATGATCAAGCAGAGAACTCGACATGAAGAGAGCATGCATAAGCATGGAGAGAGTGTATGCACAAGTTTCACAGAGAACATAAATATGTAGGAAAAAGAAGAGGGTGGGGCTGTTGTCGTAAGGATTCAGGAGTGTAGAAAGAGGAGGGTGGTGCAAATGAAATACAGTGAAGAGGAATGGAGCATTGAATGGATATGGCGCAGAGAGAATAAAAGGAAAAAGAACAGAAAGTGCAAGGAGTGTGTAGAACACACTGATGCAGACAGAGTAGCGCAGTGTAGCAGAACAATGATGAGACCAGTAAGCCAATTGAAGAACTTTATATCGCTGTAATAAGTCTTAATAGAAAATATTTAGATTTTAGGGTGGTAGGGAGGTGTTAGGGAGGAGGACTGTTGTCCTCAGAGGTTCAAGTGGGTGCTTTAACACAGGGAGTTGTAGCTTCCATCTGGTTGCAGCCAGAGAAACCTGGGTGGTAGGGTGGTGCAAGGGATAACAATTGTTCTTTGTTTTATAGGTTGGTGCCTGTATAATTGGAAGTTGGTGCTTCCATCGAGTTGGTGCTGGAACACTTGGGGAGTTGGTGCTTCCCTCTAGTTGGTGCTAGAGAAACCAGAGAGTTGGTGCTTCCTTCTAGTTGGTGCTAGAGAAACCAGAGAGTTGGTGCTCTCAGCAAGTAGCAACTTGAAAAACAGAGGTTGCAACCTCATTATGAGTTGGTGCTCATATGTATGATAATGTAAAGAATGTAAAGATTACTTATCATATAAAGAAGAAGAGGTTTTTACCCCTTATGGGTTTCCTTAGAAAATATCTGTCTCTGTGTATCTCATATGTGTGACTGATGCTGAATGTGCTATTACTTATTTCCCTGCATTATTGTGATTATCATTGAGTGCTTTGTAAAGAATTTAAAATAAGCATAATTGTTTAAGCACGGTAACAAATAATTCACCCCCCCCCCTCAGTTGACTAACAATCTATTATTAGGGTTTAGATGTGTTGTAAGCTAATACTGAATATTAATGAACTATAACTACTAAGTGATCTGTTAGGGTGTTACAATCACAGATCTGTGTCCCAGCTAAGGTTGCAGACATCTAAGTCCTGCAACCACCCCTGCCTCTACCTCAGGTGAGACTTCATCTGCTTCGTAGGTGTTTCCAAAAGGGTCGATCGTTAGGGTTTTGTTGGTGCATTTTTGTAAGCATTGAACCCTAGGTCTGCCCCTGTGCCAACAAAGACTCTTATCTACGATTGAACCAAGAAGTTTTGAAGAGGCTAGTAAGGATGATTTCTAGAATAAGGCCATGGATGAAGAATTGGATCAAATAGAGAAGAATGAAACTTGGGAATCGGTTCCAAGACCAAAGAATAAGAATGTGATTGGCACAAAGTGGGTTTTCAAAAATAAATTGAATGAAGATGGACGGATTACAAGGAACAAAGCTAGATTGGTATGTAAAGGATACACACAAGTTGAAGGAATCAACTTTGAAGAGATTTTCCCCAGTTTCCATAATGTAAGCAATCCAATTGATTTTAGTTTATGCATGCTCCAAGAATATTAAAGTGTATCAGATGGACGTAAAATCAACTTTTCTTAATAGGGAACTTGAAGAAGAAGTTGACATTCAACAACCAGAAGGATTTCAATTGTCATAGAATGCAGATTATGTGTGTAAATTGAAGAAGGCCTTGTATGGTCTAAAATAGGATCCTAGAGCATGGTACTCTAGACTGAATAAATATATACATCAAGTAGGGTTCAAAAAAATAAGTGTAGCAACAACCTCTACATCAAGGTAACTCAAGATAGTATTTTATTAATTGAAGTTTATGTTGATGATATTATTTTTGGAAGTATTGATGACAGACTAAGATGGATATTTGCAAAGGATATGCAAAATGAATTTGAAATGTCATTACTCGGAGAACTATCCTTCTTTATGGGTCTTCAGATACGTAAAAGAAACCAAGGAATTTGTATTTCTCAAACTAAGTATATCATAGAAACACTAAGGAGGTTTGGAATGGAAGATTGCAAACCAGTTACCATTCCTATGGAAACTAGTTGCAAGTTGAGCAAATGTGATAATTCAATGTCTACAGACCAAAGGCAATATAGGTCAATGATCGGTAGCTTACTATATGTGACAACATCCAGACCATATGTTATGCAGGAAATTGGACAGGTGGCACGATTTCATGTAGCACCAAAGGAATCACATGTATTAGCAGTGAAGAGGATTTTTAGATATCTCAAACGAACAGAGGAGTTTGGATTATGGTATCCAAAATGAAAGGATATATCACGTATTTCCTACACAGATGCAGATTGGCCACGTTACATTGATGACTGATGAAGCACCAATGGAGAAACGTTCTACTTGGGGGAGTTTTTAGTATATTGGCTAAGAAAGAAATAATCATCGATATCTTTATCTACATCCAAAGCAGAGTATATTGCAACAACATCATGTTGTACTTAGGTTCTATGTATGAAATAAAATTTGATAGATATACAGGTTGAGTATGATGATCCCATTCCAATCTATTGTGATAATACAAGCACCATCAATATCTCAAAGAACCCGATGATGCACTCCAAGATGAATCACATTCCAATAAAGTATCACTTTCTACAAGAACAGATTGTAGAGAAGAACATTAGAGTTGAATACGTGGGCACAAAATAACAAGTGGCAGACATCTTTACAAAACCTCTTCCAAGGGAATCCTTTGAGTATCTTCACCATAGACTCGGAGTAATTTATACTCCAAAATGAATTCTTTTGAATTATATGTCTTATATTTACACGAGGAAGCACCATAAAGAGGAAATTTTAGGTTGGGAGATCAGTTTCAGGAAGATTTCAGTCAGGGGGAGCAACCCCAGATGGAAAGATACCTTTGCCATTGATGACAAAGGGGGAGAGATTTATTAGATGCAAAGGTAAATGATTGGAGAAAGAGTACAGAGGCATGGTTCCAAGGGGAGCGATGGTCATAGGGGGAGCATGAGTGATATGAATTCAATATTGCATAAGAGAGTTGTCATCAATACCAAAGGGGGATATTGTTTATTAATTGGGTTGGTTGTCATTGATGTCAACCCTTGAAGAAATTCTGTTAGCACAAAGGTTTGGGTAATGGAACCAAGTTTTTTTTTATGGACAATGGTATGAGTTTTGATATAGTTGCGGGAAAGAATATTCTACATGGATAGTACATGTCATTCCATTTTTGGTGGTATGTGGAAAATCACATAACTCCTCATGATTAGAGAGTTATGGCCATGTGAAGTTGGAGAACCATATGTTACACATCAAAATTACTCATTACGATGATGGCCTAGTGTCATCATTACCAATGTCACAAGTGTCGCATTTTGGCCACAAGTGTCGCAAATATCATATTGTCATATTGCCTATGTCATGTCTTGGAAAACATTATAAAGAACACTTAAAAAACACGTCAAAATATTGGTTTTGAAGAGGAGAAATTATTTGACAAAGAGTACAAGTCTTTTTCCATGGAAAAAACCACAGGGAGTGCCAATTCTCTGTACCCTCTTTTGGGGGAGCATTGCAATGCTCTGTGCCCCATTCTGAGGGAGTGCTGGCCCTTTTTGAGTGAATTTTGGATTGTTGAGGAAAATTAGGGAAGAATCTCCCTCATCTATGAAGTTGGTTGGATTTGGATCTGAGGTCAAGGCTCGATCTTAGGTAAGATCCAAAACTGAAGGAGAAGGATCCTCAACCTATCCAAAGAATCTCTTAAGTGGTTATGCCTCTCCAAGCCTATATAAGGAGGCCTCCTCATGGTGAAAGGAGGAGAGATTGAAGGCATCAAACTTATGATTTCATAAGGGAGATATCATTGAAGCATAATCATTTTATGTGGATTATTTGAGCAAAGGGTTGGACAAGGAGAGTTGGGAGAGGTTGTTGCACCTTCATCAAAGGTCTATAAGTATTCTCTATTGTTCTCATTAATATACATATGTGATTGGCTTGTTTCTTTCAAGGTTATGTTTATTCTACATGAACTTGTCTCTATTAGATAGATCTAGTTTCATGCTAATATTAGTAGAATATGAAGCTTGTTCTATCTTTGTTTGTTTTGTAGGACTTATTGAGGAGCTTGGGGATCAAATTTCAACTCGGACTGTGTGAGGACGAACATCTTTAAAAAGGTAAACCTTTCTTCCTCTTCTCTATACATTAGTTTATCTAGGTTTAAAAGGATGTCAGTGACCAACGTTAGCACCCTTTCTATATTGGTCTTAGGAGTCTAGAGCCCAAGAGGGAATCCACTTGTCTACATGGGGATTCTCCTGTAATAGAAATTGGTGACTCCACTGGGGAAATCAAAACTTTCAGTTTTGGTTTCCTTCCTAGATCTTGTTTTATCCTTTGCTCATTTTTTATTTTATTAATATTGCGTCTCTAATTCTTAGATCTATTGATTGGCTTTTTAATTCATACTATACACTTTGAATTTCTAAGTTTGCTTTAGTTTTTGGATTTTTGGGCATTTTTCTGAATTTTGAGAGGCTAGTGCTCCCCTGCCTTTGCTACCAAAGCATTGGTGCTCCCTATTAGGCTTCCACAAAGCGTTGCAACACTCTGGTGCCCTTGACACCAGAGCGTTGCTCTTTTTCTATTAGAAATCTTGTAGGGAATTAGTCTCTGAGTCCATTTTTTGTTGTTTGCATTTGCTCAAAGTTCTTACAACCTCAGTGTATCTTTGTTTTGACCTTCAACACTTTGTTTTCTGATAATTGATTACCTTTTGTTTGGATTTTTTTACATTTTTTCCTTACTTTGAGTCACTCTTCTCCTTTGAAGACTTGGAATCAAATTATTGTTTTCTTCTCATTTATCTAATTGAATGAAAGATATGGTAAGGAAAATCAGAGATCTATAAACCATTCCATTTGATCTTTGAGGTCATTTTCCCAACATTTCTCTTTTGTTTGAGATTTTTTGTTCTTTTTTGAAAATTTGGTTTTGCTTTTTGTTTCTTGTTTAATCACAACGAGAGTGTGTTTTTGTTTGTGTGAAGTTTTCCTCTGATTGTCTAAATCTCATTGATATTAAAGTATGATTGACATAGGAATATTTACATCAAATTGATTATCATTCACACATAAACAAAAGGATATATTTTTTTCTGATTGGTTTTTGGATCTTAGAACAATTCTATGAAAATTTTAACATTATATTGGATTTTATTGAGAAACAATTGCATGAGGATACAACATCTTAGTGTTTAACAGTGAAAAGAACATTTTTATCCTTCCCTTAAATAGACATTAATTGAAAGAAAAGATTGTTTATCATCTCTTATTCATTTTTTGGAATTGAGTCATTATACCATCAAGTTTCACTTTCATACACCCTTGAGTAAAGAACAAGTGCAAAATTAATGCTAATTAAAATTGATCTAGAACATTTTGTTTTTATAATATTCCACCAATATTAGACTAGGATTAGCACTTTGTATTAGGCTATGAGTACAACTCTCCAAAGTATTCAAAACAAACACTAGCATCTTGCAATAGGGAGAGAAAATCCAATTGTCGTATAGGCTTTCTGGGACCCCCCTCTCACATAGGGGTTATGCACGAGGTCATGTTCAGGAGAGTTATGGAGATTATCCCTCCGTGGTTCAATCATTCGTAGTAGTCAGAAATTATATTGGGTGTTCTTATTGAGGTTCAACTATTTTCATTTGGTCTCAGTGATTCATGAATTTTGAATCCATTCCGGGTCCTTTGGATTTCTACCGGTCCACTTGTCCTCAATTCTCTCGAAGGATTTCGAACTTGTTATCCTGCCCATACGTTCGGACTGTACTGTCGACTGTACCCATCCAAGGGATGAATGCAAGTTGGTGTCCTTAGTAACCATAATCTTTAGGTTCTTACACAAGGTGAAAGTGAAGGGAAGTCTCATTGTACCTAGAACAGACGTTGGTCAAACTCACTTGGGATCCTTGGAGGGTAAATCCACAATTACTATGTGGAATCTTACACCAAGGCGTAAGTCCATTAAGAAGGTCACCATCGTAACTGTTCCACCTTCTCATATCCTAGCCCCTTCTTGACTTGATCACGCGACGTTGGATTTCATCACCAACTAGTACGGTCATCAAGAGAAGGTTTTGTTTGCTTGGTTTTTGATTCCTAGATTTGATTAGTGTATGTTGTTTCTTTTCGTTAGTTGGCCATAAATTTTTTCCACAAAGTTTTTGGTTTGGGTAATATTACTCCATGACATTCACACAGAATGCAAGGGATACCCCCAGAAGATCCTGAGGGTTACCAACCTTTTCTTACTAATCCACCAGAGGGCTCTCCTCAACAGAGTGAGATTTAGGACACCGCCACTTCACAAGTGGAAAGAATTGACTCTTTAGAATATTTTCGATCAATTTCCGATTCTCTAGAGTCTTTTCAACTTCCTCATGGTTACGAGAGACATATTCTCTGACTAAATTCATCTGGAGAACTTGTTGTTGATACTTCTAGAATATCGACGGGACCCCTCACAGGCCTTGAAGGTGAGAATCCCTTTTGGACTACTGACATATTTAGAAACCTGCCTCTCACAGTGCGACATCTTTTTGGATCAGGGGTAGGTTTTGATATACCTGTCATATCCCAACTTCCTGAAACGTCTGATACTTACACAATACCCTTAGATCACTTCTATGGTACACCCAGCAATGCCACTATCATGTCAGCCACACCGTCAATTGGTCCTCACTTGACCATTTCTCTCCAGATGGCCCATTCCACTATGGTCCTGCATGTTGCTACAATCCCCACCGGAAATGTGACACCATCCCAGGCTCTGATTGGAACACCACTTAGACCAAATCTGTCAGTTCCACTTGGGTACAGAGCTCCGAATTCTTCCATTATCAACACTACCCAGGTTACACCCAAAGGTTCTATCCCTACACCTTTGTTTGGAGGAGTTGTCCTTGGTGGCTCTAATCCAGTTGGAGTCTCTGATCATTCATTCACTTATGGTTTCCAGATCCCTCTAGGCACTCAACCTCATGCTAGGGGGAAACCTCCATTTGGGAGTCAAACTCAAATGGGGACACAATCTCATCTTGGGGGGAAATCTCAGACTGGAGTCCCTAACCCGTTGTATGGACAAAATGTGACACCAAATCCTTGGCACATTCCTTTTTTGGGAAATCCACTATTCCCTAGGAAGAAACATCCTCAAGGACAACAACAACCTTATCCTCCTTATGGACAAAATGTATATCCCCCTTATGGGAAAACCTATCAACCGATTTATAATCCTCAGAACCCATTAGGTTATCCTCCATATGCAAATGTTTCTCAACCATCATCGAATCATGTTTATTCTGGTCAGCAACAACCATACGTAGGATGACCTACTAGATACAATTATCCGCTTAACCCAGTTTACGGTCCTACTAGTGTCCCTATACCACACCACTATCATCCTCAAGTTAACCGACAAATACCATTTCTCATGAATCTGGATCTCTCAAACTTGTCTCAGTTGACCAATGATGATATATTGCATTATCCCTTTTGGCCAGTGATCCCTGCTAAATTACCTTCCGATATTCCAAAATTTGATAGTAAACCTGGTGAAGACCCAAACAATCATGTGATGAATTTCCATTCATGGTGTTCATCGAACTCCTTAATGGATGATTCTATACATTTACATATTTTTCAATGAACACTTGCGGGCTCAACATCCAAGTGGTATATCAAACTTCCATGTGATTCTTTCCAAGATTTCAACTCCCTTGCCATGTCCTTTCTCACGCACTTTCAACTACCCATTCGATACGAGACAGGTACCGAAATCTTGACCTCCCTTCATCGGACTAACTCCATGCATATATCTAATCATATTCATGAGTGGAGATGGCGACTAAGGTTGATTAAATCAATCATTCATGACCATTTATTGGCATAATGGTTTACTAAATCACTGTTACCCCTGATTACTCGAGATGTCACCATGGGTGGTGTAGTCACCGATGAAGAGGCCATTTCTCAGGCTCAGTACTTAGATTTGGTTTATTCACAATCTGGTACTTTGTATGAGTTGATCCCAAATTATACCCATGCAAGTACTGATCCATCTAAACCGTTATCCACGTCACATGCAAATGGAGTTATCGGCTCTATCAAAACCCAATCTTCTTCCTAGTCGACTGGAACGGAAAATCAATCTGCTCCGGAATCCACTCCCAGTTCGACCACACTCTCCTCTACCTCCCCCCAAACTCAAATCTCTGAGGTGAATGAAGTTCAATCTTCCCCTTCAAAACAATCTAGAGGTAAGAAGAAGACAAAGAACACACCCAAGAAGAATAATAACAAGGAACAACCCAAAGCTCAAAACCCACCACCTGCTACTGAAAAGAAACCACAGTGGAAGACAAAATTCCCATGTCTTATTTGTGGTGATGATCACTACACTCGAGACTGTTCACATTGCGATGAGGTGGCAAAAAGTTTTAAGGGGAATTCCCAAACCGCCGTGCTTACTCAGGATTTTCCTCAGCAACAATCTATGGTTTCTCAAACTTCCTCTCCAGGGTCAGTTCCAACCACCCTTCTCATGATGAAGCCTTGACAAGTGCCCATATTTATCTGTTTAACATGATTGATTTAACCACCCACTCTATGACCTATGACACGCCAACTAAACCTAACAAAGGAAAGGTCACTAACGATACTTTACCGGATCCATCACCATCCTCCATTAGTCCTCCATCCATTAGTACTCCATCTGAATCACTTCAGATCAAGAAACCTACATTCAACTCTATATTACGCCCTCCTAAGAGCACTATCCACAAATATACCTTTAATCCTAGTTCATGTGATGCCCAGAACTACAACATTGTTGAAGATTTGGCTCAAGCACCATGTACTATGTCTGCGTTAGAATTTCTACAACACTACCCAAATCAACTTAGAATGATTTTGGCTACTATTAGCGCTTTTGATCCAGAGTCGTCCAACAATATCATGTTTAACCTGGACAATTTTACGTCTCAAATCTCTCACCAACTTGCTTTCCAAATTGATGTGGTTGTTCACAATAAAAAAATTCACCATACCATATTGGATGAGGGAACCTCTACTTGTGTCATGTCTTTAGTGTCTTGGAAAGGCTTAAAATCACCCGCACTTAAAAAATCCCCAACGATGTTGTGCGCATTCGATGGGTGAGTTTTTCATCCTCATGGTCTTTTGCAGTCCCTGTCCATCCAGTTGGGTGGAAAAATCGCCACTTTTGACATTGAGGTGGTCGATGCTCCCCTCGATTACAACTTATTACTCAGAATAAGTTGGTTTTATGCTATGACTGTCGTTGCTTCGTCGGTGTTTTGATGTGTACAATTTCCTCATCAGGGAAAAATTGTCACTATCAATCAGTTAGATTTATGTACACCCGATGCTCACCCTCCCGCTACCAACAATATTCCTTTCTTGGGAGATCACAATATCACGTATGAAAGTGTTGGTGTAGGATTGTTAAAATATTCCACCCTTATGGGTACCTTCCCTAAACCACTCCCTCCTACCACGCATCATATTACCACAGTCAATATGATCTCAACTACGACTTATTAGTCTTTGGAATCATCTAATCCCTGGATTGTACCTAGTCCTGTATAGTTTGATGCACTAGGTGACACCATGCCACTTAGTCTAGGTGAGGCTTCATACATTGTTATTCAATCAACCTCTCCCTCGGATGACCAACATCTCTTGGCACTCGACACTTACTCGATGCCATCTTGGTTGAATTCCTTGACATCTACCTTTGACTACATTTCTCAAATATTTCCGTCCGATGAATCTATTATGGAAATGCTTAGAATTGACGATGTACCTTGGGATGATAGCCATCATCGATCCTCTTTTCTTCCACCTCTTGAAGAAATACATGAACATATACACTCTATCTTCCCTCCCGATGTTGTCGACTTTCCACAATCACCCATACTTACACAAGATACTATTTTTTAGGGGAATTCAGGCAACATTACCTCTACAGTCATTATTGACATTTCTATCAAGGAAGGTGTCATGGAAAATATTAATCTCGGTATTAATTGTTCGCCCGAGGAAGTGGTTTCTTATATCACTTTATTTAAAGAATTTTGTGATGTCTTTGCTTGGAGCTATGAGGAAATGCCAAGGATCGATCCTTCGATCATTGTGCATGAGATTAAAATTTACCCAGGTGTAAAACTTGTTCGACAGAAACTCCGCCCGGTCCATCCTAAGAAGATCGTGGCTATTAAGGCAGAAATTGAGAAAATATTGAAATCTGGCTTCATCTATCCTGTCCCTTTGACATAATGGGTTTCAAATATTGTTCCGGTCACTAAGAAGAAAGGGACCATTCCTTTCTACGTTGATTATAGGAACCTCAATAAGGATTTTCCGAAAGGCAACTACCCTACACCCTTCAACGACCAGATCATTGATAATTGTGTAGGTAGTGTGATTTTCTCTTTCATGGATGGTTTCTCAGGGTACAACCAGATTGACATTTTACCTGCTGATCAACATAAGACAACCTTCATCTGCCCATGGGGAAATTTTTCCTATCAAAAACTACAATTTGGCCTCAAGAACACTGGTGCCACATTCCACCGAGCCATGTCATATTCTTTCCACGATATCAAACATATTGCAGAACCTTACCTCGACGATTTACCTTCCCATTCGTCCAGTCGATCAGACCATTTTGGTCATCTACATGTTATTTTTCTTCAATGTTGGTTCTACCACATTCATTTGAACCCACATAAGTGTATCTTTGTTGTCGAATCAGGTCGACTCCTTGGATTCATTGTTTCCAAGGACGGGATTCGAGTGGATCCATTAAAAATTAAAGCTATCCTTGCTTTACCTCCACCTAATAATTTGACACAACTCCAAAGTTTGTAGGGGAAACAAAACTTTCTTCATAGTTTCATTTGTAACTACACTGAGATTACCAAAGGATTTATGCAATTGTTGCAGAAAGACACCCCTTTCATCTAGGATGACACTACTCAATGATATTTTTCTACTCTTAAGCATGCATTTACCAACGCACCTCTATTGCATCCTCTGAATTATACAAAGGACTATCTCCTTTACTTAGCAGCCTCTACTTCCACTATTTCTATGGTGTTAGTTCAAGAGGACCCTAATGGTGAGGAACACATCATATATTATTTGAGAAAAATTCTATCTGGTCCAAAGCTTCGATATGTTGGAAGATTGGTTGTTGTCATTGATGTCAACCCTAGTCATGGGTTTTGGATCGTAAGAATGATGAAGGTATTTGGACATGAAGGACAATGCACATGTAGATACAACACCCATGGATGGATAGTATACATCATGTTGTTTCTGGTGGTATGTGGCACGTCACGTGGATCCTCATGGTTGAAGAGAAATGAATTTTTGAAGATGACAAAGTGAATTGAAGAAGGAAGTACATGTAGGCCCTGAAGATAATTAAAGAACAAAATTACAAAATAAGAAAGTGTCAGGTCAGCCCTAATGTTAAAAGGAAGTGTCATAAATGGTATAAGTAAATATCATTATACATTCATTTGAAAAACAAGTCTAATTTCAGAGGAAAATCAGAAGTAAAGAAGGTTGGATTTCAAGGGAAGATGAAGTCTTTTGGTGATGTGTTCTAAGGTATGTTATTTTCAGGTCATCTTACCATTTTCGCTATAATTTTTTTTATAGAATGATTAAGATGGTGAAATTTCTATGGTATTGAGAAGACATATCAAGATACTTGTGGTAAAATTTTAATCTCTTTATTCGCTATAATTATGGAGATACACTCTATGGAGATAGGGGTTTTGACCAGTCTTGAAGCTAGTCAATAGACAGGTGTTCCAAGTAAAACAGTCATAACTTCTTCATAGAGAATCCAAATTAAGTGGGACAAATTTAATTGGAAATCATATGGAATTTAGTTTCTTGTGTGAGAGCTTCAAAATCTGATGTTAAATATTGAGTGCGGGGAATTCTATACAAGTTCGGTCTCTTGAATAAACCAAAATTGAACAAAGTCTACCATTCTCTCTATAACTTATTTTTGGGTGGAAGGAAGGGGCAAGGATGGAGAGTTAAATCCTCTCTTGATATTGGAGGATTGTATCTTCCTCTTGGAGGTTTATCCCTCCCTTTACATTTGGAGGCTGTAGCTACCTTTGGAAGTCATTACTTCCCTTGAACAATAACTATTGATTATTTCTCATATATTGTGCATGGTGTATTGTGGTGTATTAGTGTAACTCTTATACTATTGTTCATTGCTTATTGGATATATTTGAATGGTTAAAGTATAAGTTGAAAAATGTTTTAAATTGTACTTGATACTGATTCACCACCCTCTCAGTATCAACAATTGGTATTAGAGCAGGTTGCCTTCAGAATAGTTTAACCACTGGAAGGAAAATCATGAGCAGAGATGGATGACCATGAGCACATTTCAAATGGGATTCAAAAATTTGATGGAAGAAATTATTCATACTGGAGTGATAGAGTGAAAACTTACCTAATGTATTTGGGAGTAGACATTTGGTACTTAGTTGTAAATGGCTATGTAATCCCAAATAATGCTCCAACCGATCCAAATGAGAAGAATATTATTAGTTGTAATTCAAAAGCTAGACATGTTATTCTAGAAGCATTGGCACCAACCATTGCTAGCAAAGTGTTGGGTTGAAGCATTGCTAAAGAGGTATGGGACAAACTCAAGAGTATCTATGAAGGTGATCCAAAAGTTAAGCAAGTCAAGCTTCAACGACATAGAGAAGAATTTGAAAATTTGAAGATGAGTGAAAAGGAAGATATTGCAACCTATCTTCTTAGAGTTGATGAAGTTGTTAATGCTATCAGACGATTAGGTGAAGATCTCAATCAATATTTGGTTGTAAAAAAAGTGTTGAGATCACTTCTCATGAAGTATGATGCTAAGGTCTCCACCATTGAAGAAACTAGGGACTTGACCAAAATGACAATGGATGAATTACATGGATCTCTTATAGCATATGAAATGAGAACAGGTATAGAAAGTGACCAACCAAACAATGAAGCAACCTTTAAAGACATAAAGAAGACAAAAGACAAGGATAGAGACCCTGATGAATAAATAGCAAATTTTGTAAGAAGGTTTCAGAAGGGAAGTGGAAGATACAAAGGTAAGTCTCCTCTCAAATGCTCTAACTGTGGTAGAATAGGACATATTGTTGAAAACTGCTACTATACAAAGAGAAGTCTCAACAATAAAAAGAGATTCTACTCCAAGGATGATGACATCTCCTTAGATGAGAGTGATGAAGAAGATAATGATGGAGGATAATTCCTCTTCATAACCCAAGAAAACCAGGATGATGATCACAAGAATTTTAAATAAGAAGAAATCATTTGTGAAGAATATTCAGATGAAGAAACCAACTTTGATTCCTTTTTGGCATACAAAGACAATGCAAAGAGTGAACAAGAAGATGAGAATCTTGAAAAGTTGAAGCATGTTGAAACTGAAAATAACAATCTTAGAAACACAAACATAATACTACAAGGTGAATTGAGTAGTTGTGAAGAAGAGAATTACAAGATTCAAAAGACCATTAATAGCTTGAAGGAAAAATTAGAAGATTATGAGAAATTGAAAGTAGACTTGGATCACACAAAAGGGGAGCTACTATTGACAACAGAAAAGTTGAATAAGTTCAAAAAAAGCACTGAAAAATTAGATGAGATCCTTAGCAATCAAATATCTCCAAATGACAAGACAGGACTAGGATACAATGATAGTTTGAAGACAACAAAACAAGAGAAGGAAGATGAAAATGATGAAACCAACACTCCAGAACAAGTTGAACAACAAGATAGAAGACTAGAATTCAGAAGGAATGAGACATCAAGAAGATCCTCTCCCATCAGGTATGAAAGAAATCATTATGAAGGAAACTACATAAGAATAGATCGTGAACCCAGATAGACCACACCACAAAGAAGATCACTTACTCCCAGGTATCAAAATTTCTTTCTTGGACATTGTTATACTTGTGGAAATTCTGGACACAAGGAAATCAATTGTAGAATCAATGAAAGGAATAACTATTCAAGCTACATGAATGGTGAAAATAGTAGATATGGAAATTATTGTAGACTTATCAACAAAAATTATAATCCATTTGACCCATTAATGGATCAAAATATTGTATGTTACAAGTGCAATAATCTTGGTCATAAAGCACAAGATTGCAGAGAGATGAAGGAAGGTAATCATATGTCAAATGTTTTTATACCAACTACAACATGGAAAAGGAAAGAAATTCCACAAAATGAAAACTATCAAATAACATTGGTCGCTAAAGAATGCAAAGAAGAAGATGAATGGTTCATAGACAGTGGATTCTCATCTCATATGACCGGAGATCAAAGAAAATTTGTCAGCTTGAAGAAAAAGGGTGGAAATGTTAAATTTGGAGATGAATCATCTACTAAAATACTTGGAAAAGGAATTGTAAATCTTGGAAGTGAAAATGTAAAAGCAGGAAAAGTCCTATTGGTTGAATATCTGAAGCATAATATCCTCAGTGTCAACAAAATATGTGATCAAGGATACACTCTTATGTTTGACTCCCGAAAATGTAAAATTAGACAAAATAACTTAGGAATATTAGTTGCAACTGCAACAAGAAGATCGAACAACATATACATCCTAGACATGAAGAAGAGAGAGAAGATAGAATCCATAGAAAAGACTCCGAGGAAGAAAAAGTCCCAAAGACCAAAAATAAGGATGAAGTATTATTGAGTGCCACATGTTCAGGGGGAGCATCCCCAAAGAAGAGAGTTACCTTTTGCCATTAAACTCATAGGGAGAAGCCCTACCCTTTTCCATTGATGTTAAAGGAGGAGAGAAATTGGGATCATGATGATAGGGGGAGCATGAGTGTTGTCATCAATGACAAAGGGGGAGATTGTTGGAAGATTGGTTGTTGTCATTGATGTCAACCCTAGTCATGGGTTTTGGACCACAAGATTGATGAAGGTATTTGGACATTAAGGACAATGCACATGTAGATAAAAAACCCATGGATGGATAGTATACATCATGTTTTTTTCGGTGGTATGTGGCACGTCACGTGGATCCTCATGGTTGAGGAGAAATGAATTTTTGAAGATGACAAAGTGAATTGAAGAAGGAAGTACATGTAGGCCTTGAAGATAATTAAAGAACATAATTACAAAATAAGAAAGTGTCAGGTCTGCCCTAATGTTAAAAGGAAGTGACATAAATGGTATAAATAAATATCATTATACATTCATTTGAAAAACAAGTCGAATTTCAAGGGAAAATCAGAAGTAAAGAAGGTCGGATTTCAAGGGAGGATGAAGTCTTTGGGTGATGTGTTCTAAGGTATGTTATTTTCAGGTCATCTTACTATTTTTGCTATAACGGTTTTTATAGAATGATTAAGATGGTGAAATTGATATGGTATTGAGAACACATATCAAGGTACATGTGGTAAAAGTTTAATCTCTTTATTCTCTATAATTATGGAGATGCACTCTGTGGAAGATAGGGTTTTTAACCAGTCCTGGAGCTAGTCAATAAACATGTGTTCGAGGTAAAACAATCATAACTTATTCATAGAGAATCCAAATGATGTGGGAAAAAATTCATTGCAAAGCATACATACTGTAGTTTCTTGTATGATAGTTTTAGAATATGATGTTAAATATTGAGCGCGGGGCATTCTGTACAAGTTCAGTCTCCTGAATAAACCAGAATTGAACAAAGTCTACCATTCTCTCTATAACTTCTTTTTGGGTGGAAGGAAGGGGAAAGGATGGAGAGTTAAATCCTCTCTTGATATTGGAGGATTGTATCTTCCTCTTGGAGGTTTATCCCTCCCTTTACATTTGGAGGCTGTAGCTACCTTTGGAATTTTTTACTTCCCTTGAACAATAACTATTGATTATTTCTCATATATTGTGCATGGTGTATTGTGGTGTATTGGTGTAACTCTTATACTATTGTTCATTGTTCATTGTTCATTGGATATATTTGAATGGTTTAAGTATAACTTGAAAAAGGTTTTAAATTGTACTTGATACTAATTCACCCCCCTCTCAGTATCAACACAATATTCACATGTTGAAAAGTTGGCTCTGGCAGCTGTCATCACTGTCCAAAGATTTCATCATTACATTTTGCTACACACCACCACATTTATCGCGGACTCTAACCCCATGTATCACATTCTGACACGTCAATTTCTTGGAGGAAAATATTCCAAATGGATCATCATCCTTCAGGAATTCAATCTCGAGCTTGCTAAGTCCAAAGCTAAAAAATCCTTGGTGTTTGAAGAGCTTATCTGCGACCTTCCCCATGTTGATGATGATACTAAGCCCAAAGATTATCTCCCTGATGATACTATGTTCCTCATTATCACGTCCAACCTTTGGTATGGAGATATCCTTCTTTATCTCCAGACCCAATGTTTTCAGCCAAATGCCTCTCGTGAAGAACGTCGTCGTATTCGTTATCATTCTTGCCACTACCTTATCATCGGTGACACGTTGTATCAGCAGGGTGTTGATACTATCCTATGGTAATGTTTGACTCATGAAGAGGTTGAATGCTTTCTTAATGACTGTCACCATGGAGCATGTGGCGGTCACCTTTCTGGGACGGATATAGCTCATCAAATTTTACGTGCCAGCTACTTTTGGCCCTCTATTTTAAAAGATTATATTGAGGCAGTCAAAAAATGCCCACCCTGCCAAGTTTTTCACAAAAAGGCATGCACCCACCTCGCTCTGTTGCATCCCATTATTACCATCGGCCCCTTTTCCAAATGGAGAATTGATTAAATGCAGTGTAATCCTACCTCAGCCGGGGGGCACGGTTACATCATCGTCACAGTCGTTTACTTCACAAAATGGGCTAAGGCTATGCCTTCCTTTCTGAATGATGGTCATATTGCATCTCTTTTCTTCTTCAACCACATCATCACTCTCTTTGGTGTTCCATAAGCCATTGCCATTGATCATGGTTCACACTTTCAAAACCATATGATGAGTGAGTTGCATGCCAAGTTGGGTTTTCGCCATGATAACTCATCCCCATACTATCCTCAAGAAAATGGACAAGTTGAAGCCATGAACAAGGTCCTTAAAACCATGATTCAACATATGGTAGGGGAAAACAAAACATCTTAGCACCTACAAATTTTCTCCTCTCTCTAGGCTTACTGTACTTCGGTGAAAACTGCTACTGGATTCACTCCTTTCCAGTTAGTATATGGCATAGAAGTTGTTTTATCGATCAAGTGTGAAATTCCTTCATTGAAACTCAAAGTAGAACTCCTACCTCACACTTCTGCCGAAGAAGAATGCTTCTTACACATGACTAGGTTGGATGAAACACACCATGATGTCATTCTTGTTAACGAGACACATCAAAAGTGAATCAAGAATCAATACAACAAATCTGTCCATCCTCGTAATTTTGCAGAAGGAGACCTAGTCCTCATTTACGACCAAGCTCATGATAAGTTAGGGACAACCAAGTTAGAACATCTGTGGCATGGTCATTACATCGTGAAACGTGTTTTACAAAGAGGTTCCTACGAGCTAGTTGACTACAACGGAATCTCCCCGGGTGAGCCCCGAAACGGGCTTTACCTTAAGAATTACTATGCATAGAACGTCTAGCATGTGTGCTTTGTACACTATTGTATTTTTAGTTTGGTGTGTATTTTCTCTTGCATGAACGATTTTTTCCTTAGCCGCTTATACTTTGTATTGTGTTTGTGTGCGCAAATGACATCTTCCTTTCCTATCTTTGTCGGGTTTGCAGATGGTTCTAGTCGACACACCTAGAACATTGCTTCTACAACTTGGGTCATTTACCACTTTGATGAGTTGGTGAGTTCAGGAGGTATTTTCTTAGGATCGACAACTAACAACATGGCAAAATATCATGTTGTCATTAGAATTTTAACCGAAGCCTCCTCCCTAGGTATATCTCATATGATCATTAACCCAGACTCTCAACTTGTGTTCTGTCAACTTAATTGAATCTATGCTATTCACAATCCTATCCTACTGTGTCTCCATCTACAAGTTCGTCATCTTGAAAGAATGTTTGATTTTATCGAATACAGACAGATACCAAGAGGAATTAATACAACTTCAGATTCGTTATCTAATTACATCATGGATCTGTATATCGCACATAGATGAGGTTTCATAAAGGAAAAAAATCATACATCACATGTAAATTAAACGCATCACAAAATACATCATTATTTGCAAACATCATTTAGGCACCATAAAAACTTATATATGTATATATATACGATGTGATAGAAAATGTTTGATTACATCAAAAAAAGTACATAGAAGGGAAAAATGTTGGGTCCTCATGCCCATAACATCGTCATAAGGACTATACAAAAAAAATATTAGAGAGGTCCTAGTCCTCCCGCATCACATTGTGCTCTAAGTAGCACACCACCACATGGGTTACTCATCTCAGTAAAGAGTTAATACTCTAAAGGACTCCCATTATGTGTCTCTGTAAGGGCAAGGGTACATCATGCCTCTTAAGAGGAGGGACACCCATCGTGAGACCAGAAAGGTTTTTCTCAACCTCTCGGAGACCCCCTGCTGCTACCTTATGATCTACTACTATCTGAGAATCCCTGTGGAGCCCCATTGCCAGTATCTCTGTCAGACATGTTGCTCCCCTGTTTGCATGATGAAACGATACATCTGCTAAAAATTCTTCCCCCAAAAAATAATATATTTCTAAAATCAAAAAACACTTGACAAGATTATTTTTGGTTTATTACCTGACATGTCCCAGTCCACCCCATATGGAAGGACCAGGTCCATGCTCCCCCATAAATATACTCCGATGTATGGGAATTCTTCTATCACAATAAATTGGCGTCTCATCCAAGCGAAGAAGTCACCAGTGAACCTGAAATCTGACTCTGTTCCTAGCCTCGGAGATAGACTAGTCCAGCGTTCCATACATGGTTCTCCCACCAATTGTACTGCTAATGAAATGTGAGGCTGCATCTGAGGAATGCGTTCTAAGAAGAACGAAACCAGAAAATAATCGTATCTGAACTTCTTCTACTTCCCTGCTCTGCATCTCAAAATCTGTTCCTTCACATTATGAAGGAAACCTGCACTCCAATTAAATAGTGTTGGCTCTAGAAGCTGTAAACCACAGGCCACCTATGATCTTGAAACTAAGTGTGAGTTGGTACTTACCTCTATACTCGTAATGGAAAATAGAATAGACCGATGAGGTAGATCCCTGATGTCTTTGATTGCAATTCTACCTCCCACTAATCTCAATCCCGGGACATAATGGTTTTCCAAGTACTCATCTACAGGCACGGGAATTTCCCTCAGTTCGGATAAAATAATGGGGGCCCCTCTCTTTGAGAGGTCGGTTAGGAAGTACACATCTTCCAACTCAATGGTAAGAAGCTGCGTTCCAATTTGAAATCCTTGTTCTGCAATGTTCCACATCCCGATCATATACTCGAGAAGAAGAATCTCTTTCTTCATCTTTTTCATCTTGAAGAACTTGAGGAGACCTCAATTCCTCAATGCGGCCCTTGATCGGGGGATTTCAAGGTGGCCACATCATTGATCTCGTGCTCTCTTTATTTCCACTAGATCATGACTTTTTCCGAGTTTACCTACAATCATCAACAATCAAAAAGTCATTAGTCATGCTTTTTCAACAATTATTGGGCAATACAAAAATTAAAAAACATTTATGCTTTTTTTATAAGGCCAACTCTCCCTTTACACTCACACCAGGGCACCAACACTCCCTTAGAAGGGCCACTAGAGCGCTATGAAAAAATGAGAACGCTCCCCTTTACCTTTTGGAGGAGCGCTGGCAGGTTTTGGCCATTTTTTGTGTATTTTGAGAAGCGCCCTCTTCACTATAACATCAAATTGCTAGATCCCTGTATTTAAGCTTGGAGGAGAACTGAAAAAATCAGGAAGCACTCCCCCTAATGTTCTAGAGCGTCGATCCCTTTTGAGTGCTTGTGTCATCCCAGGGCATCATTTTTTAAACTCAATTATTACCTAAAAACGAAATGTAAACCATGTAAATTGAAGAGAGGAAGAAGAGCACCAACCTGATCCAAACGGCGACAGAAATAGATGACCGTAGCTCCAGCACTGGACAAAGCAAGATTCACCCTCCAAAGCTCAATTTATCCACTGCCACAAATCTTTGCACAAATGAAATGGTAAAAGATATTTTTACCCCATATTACTATTTATAAAATTTCATTTTTTGCCAAAGCATAGTTATTTTGGGTTTTTGAGAAATATTTTGGAGGCGTTTTTAATACCCTAGGTGTCCATTTTTTTTGTCATGGCAGGTTTTGAAGCAGCTTCATTCAATTTTTTTATCTTGTCACATTAACAAGCATGGTCTTTTGTTCATTCTCACGCTCGAAAAAACACCAGAATGCACCGAGTAACCTTTTATCACTTTTTCGGACTCGCATGGATAAACGAGAAAGGAACCCCCTAGAGTCGTCTTTAAGCTCTTTTCAGACTCTCTAAACGTGAAAAGGTTTCCGAGTGATCTTGCTTCCTTTCCCACTCGTTAAAAGGTTTTAAAGGGAGTCTTTTGAGTGATAATTTATCTATTTTTTGGCCTCGCGAGACTAACATTATGAAAATGAACAACACTAGAGTCATCTTTAAGTCATTTTTAGACTCTCTAAATATGAAAAACCATCGATTTTTCCTTCTCTAGAATCATTAAACAATCATACATTGAAGGGCCCATATAGGACCAAACCCTTACTTCTTCCAGTTCGTTAAATAAAGGAAGAGGGACTGTTAAGGTCCTAACCCACACATAGGTAGATCAATGTATTCGGATGTAATAACGGTCAATATTAATAAGACCTTTCAATAAAATAGAATAAGGTGGATGTAAGAAGACCTAATATAAGCTTCCGCTTCTAGAAGGATCTTCCTCTAGATGCTTCTTTTTAGTATAAATAGGAGTCGAGGGTTGTTGGATCATGTTGTCATTGATGCCAATGGTTTGATTGATTGATGTCATTGATTGATGTCAAGTGATTGATTGATGACAAAGGATTGAATGATTGATGATTGATGTAATATAATATGTATTGTCCTTGATGAGAATGCATAGATGAAGATGGATCAATGA
>JASDQU010309204.1:86229-125294 GCA_032191745.1 Picea mariana
TGCCCCCTCGAAGAGGCCTGTGAACATTGCTATCTGATTCAAAGTGTTATTTCTGTTGCTATTTCGTATATCATTTCTGTGTATTGTGAAGATTATGTTGGATATTTTACTGTTATTCTGTCATTTCTAGCATTTCATTTCTGTTCTGCATATTTTATATATCTGGTATCTTGCAGGGACTTATCGAAGGTGATTTATATCAAGCATGTGCTACCCTCCTTGAGCTCGTTAAATAAAAAAGAGGTACTCGTCTATCTGGATGGGGGAAAATTGAAGAAAGCAAGCCAAGCAGTTTTTGAAAACATTACAAGTAACTCTTACATTCTCCCTTGAACACGACACTTTGTCTTTGCACACATTTTAATTCGCTGAACCTCTGTATTGAACTAATCCTCAAAGTTTTCTTACTCCTTTGGGTCACCCGAAAAAAAGTCATAGTATCCCCTGCATTATCATGTTTTGGTCCATGTCATGTTTCTGCTATTGTGCCTCAGTGTTCAAGGGAAGTATCTGCCTCAAGAGTCAACCATCAAAAATTTATATTTCAATACCCATGTCAGTCCATGTTCTTTTGATCCACCAATTAAATTTCTGTGTCAGTTTCATGTCATTGATGGGGGATACATCAAGGCCCTCCTTCAACGAGTTTGTTCTTTTCAACTTCAGCACATTATCCAGGAACTAGAATTAGAAACCAGTTAGTACCTTAGGACCTACATGCCTCAATGGCAAGCCTCCTCACGTCCAATAGTGGGTTTACATCATTGACCTCTGATCGGATGATTCCACAAATTTTCGAATTTAGCTCATCCATTCACATTTGTTGGAATGTACTAGAGTACCTTGGGAATCATTGACATCAATGGTGATTTCCCTCGCGCTTATTAACGGTTTACCTCATTGACCGGTAATCAAGTGGTTTCTGCCATGTTCAACATTAGGACATCTATTCACATGGTTAGATTCGTATTACATCGGGATCAGTAAGAAGACCCTGGGTTGATTCATCACTCTTATATGTACTTTGTCGAGGTTGCGACGAAGTTTCTTTTGAACATTGACACATATACTGCCACATAGATCCACTTTGTATTGGTCATGGCTATGTCTTGTCGTCTCGTAGATCCACTGTGTATTCTTCGTGGCTACGATCATTTCAGGTCATAGGAGTATAGATCCACATTTTATCTTTAGTGGTTATACATTTTTGTCAATATAATTATGGATCTGCAGTGTATTTTATGGCGGCCATACCTTGAAAGTCTTTATCACACAAGCATAGGTATTCCTGCCTTGGGTTTGAAACATGTCATAATATTTGTTTGATGGTTGTGTGAATCTTCTTCCAAGTTCTCTGATTCCATACCCTTGCTCGAAAAAGTATACAAATCACTTTAGTCATCAATTCCCATCTTCTAACTTCTCACTTTTGGGGGCAATCTGTTACACATCAAAATTACTCATTACGATTATGGCCTAGTGTCGTCATTACCAATGTCGCAAGTGTCGCATTTTGGTCACAATTGTCACAAATATCATACTGTCATCTTGCCTATTTTGTGTCTCAGACAACATTATCAAGAACAATTAAAAGACACCTCAAAAGACTAGTTTTGAAGAGGATAAATCATTTGACAAAGATTACAAGTCTTTTGCCATGGAAAAAACCATTCAAAAATCAACTTTGGAAGGCAACGCTCCCCTATACACTGTTAGGGAGTGCCAGCGCTCTGTACCCTCTTTTTGGGGAGCATTGCAACGCTTTGTGCCCCATTCTAAGGGAGTGTTGGCCCTTTTTGAGTAAATTTTGGACTGTTGAGGAAAATCAGGGAAGAATCCTCCTCATCTCTGGAGTTGGTTGGATTCGGGTCTGAGGTCAAGGCTCGATCTTAGGGAAGATCCACAACTGAAGGAGAAGGATCCTCAACCTATCCCAAGAATATCTTAAGTGGTTAGGCCTCTCCAAGCCTATATAATGAGGCCTCCTCATGGTGAAAGGAGGAGAGATTGAAGGAATCAAACTTATGATCTCATAAGAGAGATATCATTGAAGCATCATCATCTTGTTTGGATTATTTGAGAAAAGGGTTGGACAAGGAGATCTAGGAGAGGCTGATGCACCTTCATCAAAGGTCTGTATGTATTCTCTATTGTTCTCATTAATATACATATGTGCTTGGCCTATTTCTTTCAAGGTTGTTTTTATTCTACATGAACTTGTATCTATTAGATAGATCTAGTTTCAAGCTAATCTTTGTAGAATAGGAAGTTTGTTCTGTCTTTGTTTGTTTTGCAGAACTTATCGAGGACCTTGGGGATCAAAGATCAAATTGGACTGTGTGAGAACGAACATCGTTAAAAAGGTACACCTTCCTTCCTCTTCTCTATACATTAGTTTAGCTAGGTTTAAAAGGATGTCAGTGACCAATGTTAGCACCCTTTCTGTCTTGGTCTTAGGAGTCTAGAGCCCAAGAGGGAATCCACTTGTCCACAGGGGAATTCTTCTGTAACACCATCATGAGTCATCTAGAAACCCCAAAAGGTCAAAGTAGTCAAAGTGGTTTCAAAGAAGAAATTATTTAAATAATAAAGTTAATGGAGAACTTACTAATTGTGGAAAGTGGTTAAGTTAAGTGGACAAGTGGTTAGAAGTGGGTTAGCCCTAAAATAAGGAAAGTGGGTTAAGATGATTAGAAGGTAAAATTATTTAAATAATAAAGTTAATGGAGAACTTACTATTTGTGGAAAGTGGTTAAGTTAAGTGGACAAGTGGTTAGAAGTGGGTTATCCTTAAGATAGGGAAAGTGGGTTAAGATGATTAGAAGGTAACCCCTTGAGGAAGCTACATGAAAGTATAAATAAGAGGAAAGGGTCTCTCATTCAAATACACTTGAGCATATTGAATATCTACAAGTGAATGAGGTAACCAAAGGACATCTAAGGAGAATTTCACAGGGTAGGTGAAGTAAAGAAGGCCAAAATTCAAGGGAGGATAAATTCTTTTGATGATGCTTTCTAAGGTATGTTATTTACAGGTCATCTCACCATTTTCACAATAACTTGTTTTCTAGATTGATTTAGACAGTGAAATTTGTAGATCGCTAAGGAAACATATCCAAGTAGTTGTGATAAAACGTTCAACTTGTGGGTCATTTTATTTTTGGAGTTACACTCCGTGGAAAATAGGGTTTGTGGCTAGTACTAAAACTAGTCTAAAACAAGTGTTTCAGGTAAAAGTGTCATAACTTCTTCATAATTGATCCAAATTCAGTAAGACCAAATGTATTGGTTAGAGTGAATTCTGTAGTATTCTTTTTACCATTTTTAGATCCATACAAAAAACATTTTTTGCAGGGTATGCTCTACCACTTCACTTACTAGAATAAGCCAGAATTCAACAAGGTATGTCATTTTTTCTATAACTCCCTTTCTGAGAGGTTCCAAGTAGTGAAACCTGGAGGAATTGCATAAAGATACTGAAGAAGATTGTGTACTATTTTCAGATATTTATTCATTACATGTACCTAGTTATGATTATTTCAAGTTAGGGTTGTTGACTAATCCAAAATTAGTCATGTGAGACTAAAGTAAAGTTTGATGAAAATGTTAATCTCTTGTTGTTAAAGTTAAGGTAGGTTTGCGGGTATGTGATCATATACACCAGGTCTATTACAGAGTTACAAATCAGATTTGGACGATGAAATTGATGAGGTATTTTAGTTGAGGTCCATGTTGGCTACATGGTTGAGACAAGTAGTTGATGAGTTTGCACATACATGAGGTGTATAGTTGATGATGTTGGTACATATTGATGAGTCATATTTTATGTGTATTTTATACATGATTGGTACATATTTGGTGCATGGTTGATTCACTCATTGATGGTACAATTTGAGGTACATTTTGGTGCATGGTTGATGCACTTGTTTATGGTACAGGTTGATTATAGGTTGTTTGGTATAGGTTGTTACAGGTTGTTTGGTGCATGTTAATTGGTACATGTTTACCTTAGTATATCTCATAGTGAAAGTGTGACAGTGGTTCCATCATTCTACTTATATTTTAGTGTGGTTGGATGGGGCAAGGACATGTGGTTATATCCACCTTCCGGTTGTAGCTGAAGGCCATAGGGGGTTGTAGCCTATTTCTGGTTGTAGCCATAGAATTGGGGAATTGGATCTTCCCTTAGGTTGTATCCTGAGAAACTAGAGGGTTGGATCCTCCTTCGAGTTGCAGCTAGAAAACAAAGGAATTTGGTGCTTCCATTGCATGTAATTCTTAAATACATATAAGAAAAAGAATGCTATGGTTTTCTCCCTCTTTGGGTTTCCACGTAAAAAAACCAGTGTACTGTGTATTTGTATGATTTCTCATTTGTTCATTTTTTATTTACTCTGAAACTATTGGATGATAATTCTACATTGATATAACACTTGCATTTTATGGTCAAAATAGATTAAATTGCTCTATTATTTATCCACGCCCCCTCTTAGTAATCCAACAATTGGAATCAAAGTAGGTTCATTTAGAAATCAGTTTAACCACTAAAAGGTAGATAATGGAGAGAAAAAATATGTATAAAAACAAAATACCAAAGTTTGATGATCAACAGTATGCATTATCTATCATTTTGCTAACAAATTTCCCCATAATAAAAATAAGAGGAATGATGAATATTACTCAAATAGAAAACAAACATATAAAGGAAAAAGAACAAAAAAGAAAGATTTCAAGAAAAGATTATGCAGCAAATAAGACATCTCCTCATCAAATGAAGATGAAGTCAGTGATAGTGAGATAGAAAGAGTTATATTCATATCAATAGAAGAATCTGATAAATAAGACACCGAAGAAGAATATGAAGAGGCAGAAGTTAACTACCGAGAATAATTTTTGAGTGCCATAGAAGTTATAAGAAGAGAAAAGAAGAAAAACAAGAAGCTACAAGAAGAATTATACAAGAAAGAAGACAATAAAGAACTAGAACAAATGATCATAAAATTGAAGGTTCAAATAGAAGAAGATAAAAGAATTGAAGACGTACTCAAAGAATAGCTAGAAGAAAGAGACATGATCATTGGAAATTTGGAAGAAGAGATTGTCACATTGAGAAAGGATCTTCAAAAGAAAAATATGTAGAACAACTCAAAAGATTTGGATGACATTATCAATAGTCAAAAGCCTCATCATGACAAGTCTGGGCTTGGATA
The DNA here is from genome assembly GCA_032191745.1 of Picea mariana. Lineage (NCBI taxonomy): Eukaryota > Viridiplantae > Streptophyta > Pinopsida > Pinales > Pinaceae > Picea > Picea mariana. The sequence continues at coordinate 91,440 of JASDQU010309204.1, forward strand.
CAATCAGACAGAAAATGGATCAATCTCCAAAACAACAGAACAAGAAACATATCCAAAAATTTATGCAGAAACAATCAAAGAGGATAGGAAGACCTACAAGGAAGATTACATGGGCAGTCCTCCATCGAGAAGATTCAAATTTCAGAATCAATGACCGACATAAACAAATAGGCCTCAGGAAGAAGACAAATTCATAAAAGTAACTCCTTTCATAAGATCTTCAACTCCCAGGTATCAAACTATCTTTTTTGGTTTATGTTATTCATGCAATATTTTTTGACATAAAGTTGTAAGTTGCAGAGATAATAGGAGGAACATAAACAACTTTGAAATTCATACAAAAAATGATTATGCAAGAAGGCCTATTGAAACACAGAGAAGAAGCTACAACATGTTTGAATCATTGAGCACTGAAGTGGAATGATACAAGTGAAACAACTTTGGACACATGGCCAAAAATTGTATAATGACAGTCCCTCCTAGAGAACCACAATAGAACTACATCATTCATAGACATGAACCTCAGAAGATAACATGGATAAGAAAGAAAAATCAATATAGAAATGAAGAATGCACACTCGCTCTACAAGATAAGCATAAGAAATGTGGTTGGTATGTTGACAATGGTTGTTCAAAACACATGACAGTTGATAAAGAAAAGTTTCTTACATTAAGAAAGGAAAGAGATGAATCAGTATCCTTCAAAAATGATGATTCAACTAAAATCATTGAAAAAGGCACAGTCAGAATTGGAAACAAGAATACCAAGGCAGAAAATGTTCTACTAGTATAAGATATGAAATATAACCTTCTAAGTGTAATTCAAATGTGTGACCAAGGTCATACAATTACTTTCAATTCACAGAAGTGTGAAATAAGAAAAGAAGGTCCAGGAAAATTGATTGCAACAACTGCAAGAACTTCAAGCAACATATATGTATTAAGTGAAATTGGAAATGAAAAATGTTGTCTAGCAAAGGCAGATGAAATTTGGCTATGGCACAGAAGAATGGGTCACATACACTTTGATAACCTTGTCAAACTCAGCAAAAAGGAAGCAGTTAGAGAGATGCCCCAGATCATGAAACCAACCAACAATTTATGCAAGCATTGCCAACAAGGAAAGAAAACAAAGACCATGTTCAAATCAAAGGAATATTCAACGACAAGACCATTGGAAATTGTGCATACTGATCTAGTTGGACCAACTACAACAAAGGGTTTAAAAGGTGAGAAATACTCTAGGTTATTAGTTGATGATTATACAAGAATGACTGCGGTTTTCTTTCTCAAGAATAAGTCAAAAGCTTTTGAAAACTTCAAGGTCTACAAGGAAATGGTTAAAAATGAAATAAATTCAAAAATCAAATGTTTAAGATCTAATAATGGAGGAGAGTTCACTTCAAAGGAATTTATGGACTACTGCAACAATCATGGAATAAAAATACAATTCTTCATTGCTAGGACACCTCAACAGAATGGAGTTGTTGAAAGAAAGAACGGGACAATACAAGAAATGGCTTGAATAATGCTAATGGATTCAAAATTGACAGACATTTTTTGGACACATGTAGTGCATACAATAGTTCACATTCAAAAAAGATTAATGCTCAGAAAAAACAATGACAAAACTCCCTACGAGCTATGGAAAGGAATACCAACAAATGTGAATCACTTTGGAGTATTTGGAAGAAAATGATACATCAAAAGAGAATATGGAAGAATGGGAAAGTTTAAATCTCGTGTGGACAAACGAGTACTTGTTGGTTACTCAAGTACAAGGAAAACATACAAGTGTTACAATATGAGGTTGAACAAAGTTGTGGAAAACATCAATGTAACAATTGATGAGACAGGTGGAGAATAATTAAAGGAAGAAGAAAATGAATCAGTGGAACAAATTTATGATAAGAAGAAGAAGATGAAGAATAAGTAGAAGCAGAAGATGAAGAGGATCAAACAGAAGTACAAGAGAAAGTTCAACAAGTGCCTCCAAAGACACCTAGAAAACGATTACAGAAGAATCATCATTCAGATCAGATTATCAGAAACAAAGATGCAGGAGTTGAGACTAGAAGAAGAATTCATTCACCAGAACAAACACACCTAGAACTCTTATCTACGATTGAACCAAGCAGTTTTGTAGAGGCCGATAAGGATGAATTCTGGAATAAGGCCATGGATGAAGAATTGGATCAAATAGATAAGAATGACACTTGGGTATTGGTTCTAAGACCAATGAATAAGAATTTTATTGTAACAAAGTGGGTTTTCAGAAACAAATTGAATGAAGATGGATAGGTTACAAGGAACAAAGCTAGATTGGTATGTAAAGGATACACACAAGTTGAAGGAATCGATTTTGAAGAGACATTTTCCCTAGTTTCCAGAATGGAAGAAATCTGATTGCTTTTAGCTTATACATGCTCTAAGAATATTAAAGTGTATTAGATGGACGTGAAATTAGATTTTCTAGAAGGGGAACTTGAAGAAGAAGTCTACATTGAACAACCAAAGGATTTAAATTGTCAGAGAACACATACTATGTGTGTAAATTGAAGAAGGCCTTGTATGGTCTAAAACAGGCTCCTAGATCATGGTAATCTAGACTAAATAAATATCTACAACAGGTAGGGTTCAGAAAAGGAAGTGCAAAAAACATCCTCTACATCAAGGTAACTCAAAATAGTATTTTATTAATTGAATTTTATGTTGATGATATTGTTTTTGGAAGTATTGATGACAGGCTAAGACAGATATTTGCAAAGGATATGCAAAATGAATTTGAAATTCCATTACTCAAAGAACTATCCTTCTTTCTGGGTCTTCAGATACGTCAAAGTAACCAAGGAATTTTTATTTCTCAAACTAAGTATATTAAAGAAATGCTAAAGAGATTCGGAATGGAAGATTGAAAACCAGTTACCACTCCTATGCAAACCAATTGCAAGTTGAAAAAATATGATGATTCAAAGTCTACAGACCAGAGGAAATATAATTCAATGATTGATAGCTTACTATATGTGACAACATCCTGACCAGATGTAATGCAAGAAGTTGGACAGGTGGCACAATTTCAAGCAACACCAAATGAATCACATGTATTAGTAGTAAATAGGATTTTGAGATATCTCAAAGGAGCATAAGAGTTTGGATTATGGTATCCAGAAGGGAAGGATCTATCACTGATTTCCTACATAGATGAAAATTGGGCACATTTCATTGATGACCGACGAAGCACCAGTGGAGCAACGTTCTGATTGGGTGAGTTTTTAGTATATTGGATAAGCAAGAAACAATCATCAATACTTTATCTACAACTAAAGCAGAGTATATTGCAGCAGTATGATGTTGTACTCAGTTTCTATGGATGTAAAAAACTTTGACATATATACAGGTTGAGTATGATGATCCCATTCCAATCTATTGTGATAATACAAGCACCATCAGTATATCAAAAAACCCAGTGATGAACTCCAAAACGAAGCACATTCCAATAACGTATCACTTTCTACGGGAACAGATTGAAGAGAAGAACATCAGAGTTGAACATGTGGGCACAAAAGAACAAGTGGTAGACATCTTTACAAAACCGCTTCCAAGGGAAGCCTTTGAGTATCTTCGCCAGAGACTTGGAGTAATTTCTACTCCAAAATAAATCCTTTTCAATGATTATCTTATATGCCTTATATATAGACAAGGAAGCACCATAAAGAGGACATTTCACGTTGGGAGATCGGTTTCAAGAAGATTTTAGTCAGGAACAACAACCTCGGATGGAAAGATACCTTTTCCATTGATGACAAAGGGGGAGAGATTTATTAGATGCAAAGGTAAATGCTTGGAGAAAGAGCACACATGCATGGTTTTAGGGGGAGAGATGGTCACAAGGAGAGCATGAGTGATATGACTTATGTATTGCATCAGATTGTTTCCATCAATGCCAAAGGGGATATTGTTGATTAATTGGGTTGGTTGTTATTGATGTCAACCCTTGAAGAAAGTCTGGTAGCAAATTTCGGTAGCACAAAGGTTTGATTAATGGACCCAAGATTGTTTGATGGATAATGTTATGAGTTTTGATATATTTGTAGACAATACTATTCTATATGGATAGTACATGTCATGCCATTTCCGGTGGTATGTGGAATGTTACATAACGATACATGGTTAGAGAGTTATGTCCATGTGAAGTTGGAGAACCCTCATGAGACATATAGAAGCCCCAAAAGGCCAAAGTAGTCAATGTGGTTGCAAAGAAGAAATTATTTAAGTAATAAAGTGAAGTGATGAGTGTACTATAATTCAAAGTGGATGCAAAAGAAATTATTTAAATAATAAAGTTAATGGAGAATTTACTAATTGTGGAAAGTGGTTAAGTTAAGTGGACAAGTGGTTAGAAGTGAGTTAGCCCTAAAATAAGGAAAGTGTGTTAAGATGATTAGAAGGTAAAATTATTTAAATAATAAAGTTAATGAATAAATCAATAATTGTGGAAAGTGGTTAAGTTAATTGGACAAGTGGTTAGAAGTGGGTTAGCCCTAAAATAAGGAAAGTGGGTTAAGATGATTATAAGGTAACCCCTTGAGGAAACTATATGAAAGTATAAATAAGAGGAAAGGGTCTCTCATTCAAATACACTTGAGCATATTGAATATCTACAAGTGACTGAGGTAACCAAAGGATATCTAAGGCTAATTTCGGAGGGAAGGTAATGCAAAGAAGGCTGAAATTCAAGGGAGGACAAATTATTTTGATGATGCTTTCTAAGGTATGTTATTTACAAGTCATCTCACAATTTTTGCAATAACGTTTTTTCTAGAATGATTCATATCATGAAATATGGAGGCCATTGAGGAAACATATCCAAGTAGATGTGATAATGTTTTTATCTTGTGGGTCATTTTATTTTTGGTGTTACACTCTGTGGAAAACAGGGTTTGTGGCTAGTCCTGAAACTAGTCTAAAAAAGGTGTTTCAGGTAAAAATGTCATAACTTCTTCATAAAAGATCCAAATTTAGTAAGACCAAATGTATTGGTTAGAGTGCAGTATATAGTATTTTTTGTACCATTTTAAGATCCATACAACAAATATTCCATGCGGGGTATGCTCTACAAGTTTGCTCTCTATAATAAGCCAAAATTCAACAAAGTATGCCATTTTTGCTATAACTCGTTTTATGAGAGGTTCCAAGTAGTGAAACCTAGAGGAATTGCATAAAATACACTAAAGAACATTTTGTACTATTTTCATATCTTTATTTATGACAGGTACATAGTTCTGATTATTTCAAGTTAGGGTTGTTGACTAATCCAAAATTAGTCATGTGAGACTAAAGTAAAGTTTGATGAAAGTGCTAGTCTCTTGTTGTTAAAGTTAAGGAAGGTTTGCAGGTATATGATCATATAAACTAGGTCTATTACAGAGTTACAAATCAGATTTGTATGATTAAATTGATGAGGGATTTTGGTTGAGGTACATGGTTGAGACAAGTAGTTGATGAGTTGGCACATACATAAGGTGTATAGTTGATGATGGTGATACATCTTGATGAGTCATAGTTTATGTGTATTTGATGCATGATTGGTACATATTTGGTGCATGGTTGATGCATTCTTTGATGGTACAGATTGAGGTATAGTTGGTGCATGGTTGATGCACTTGTTTCTGGTACTGGTTGATTACATGTTGTTTGGTATAGGTTGTTACATGTTGTTTGGTGCAGGTTGATTGGTACAGGTTTACAAAAGTATATTTCACAGTGATAGTGTGACCATGGTTCCATCATTCTACTCATATGGGCGGTTGGATGGGGCAAGGACAAGTGTTTTTAGCCACCTTCCAGTTGTAGTTGGAGAGCATAGGGAGTTGTAGCCTCCTCTTGTTGTAGCCATAGAATTGGGGAGTTGGATCTTCCCTTAGGTTGTAGCCTGAGAAACTAGGGGGTTGGAGCCTCCTTCCAGTTATAGCGGGAAAAAAAAGGAAGTTGGTGCTTCCAATGAATGTATTTCTTAAAGACATATACGAAAAAAAAATCTATGGTTTTCTCCTACTTTGGGTGTCCACGTAAAAACACTGGTGTACTGTGTATGTGTATGATTGCTCATTTGTTCATTGCTTATTTACTCTAAAAATATTGGATGATAATGCTACATTGATATAACACTTGAATTTTATGGTTAAAAATGATTAAATTTCTCTATTATTGATTCACCCCCCCTCTCAGTAATCCAACAATTGGAATCAGAGAAGGTTCCTTCAGAAATCAGTTTAACCACTGAAAGGTAGATCATGGAGAGAAACAACATGTATAAAAACAGAATACCACATTTTGATGGACAAAAGTATGCATTCTGGAGCAGAAGGATGAAAACATATATACATGCACATGGATTTGAAATTTGGCAATCAGTATTAGATGGATACAAAGAACCAACAGTTCCACCAACAAGTGAAAAATCAATGAAACTCAGTCAAAATAATTCCAAAGCCACAAATGCACTTCTGAATGGTCTTGGTGAATAGGTATATACCAAATTTTTACATTGTAAATCTGCTAAAGAGATTTGAGATAAATTTCAAAATATTTATGAAGGAGATTTAAAATTCGAAGAAACAAAAATTCAAACTTACAGAGGTAAATTCAAACAACTTAAGATGAAGGAAGATGAGAATATTGCAGCTTACTTCTTACGAGCCGATGAAACAGTGAATGCAAGCATAGGATTGGGAGAAGAACTTGAAAAATCTGTAATTGTTCAAAAGGTACTAAGATCTCTTCCTATAAGATTTGATCCTAAGATATCATCACTATAAGAAAGAGATGATATAGACTCAATAAGCATGGACGAACTACATAGAATCTTCACAAGACATGAAATGAGAATTGAACAAGAAAATCCAGATATAAAAGAAGAAGATTTCAAAGTATCCAAAAGGTCAAAGAAAAAGGGAAAGCAAAAGGATCATAGCAACAATAGTGACTTCTCAGAAGACGACGAAGAAGAAGTGGCCAACTTTGTCAGAAGATTGAATAAGGGAACCAATGACATATATAAAGGTAAGATTCCATTGATTTATTTTAATTGTGATGGTATTGGTCATTTTGCTAACAAATGTCCCCATAAGAAAAATAAGAGGAATGATGAAGATTACTCAAATAAAAAATAAACATATAAATGAAACAAAACAAAACAGAAAGCTTTCAAGAAAAGATTATGCACCAAAGAAGACATATCCTCATCAGATGAATATGAAGTCAGTGGAAGTGAGACATGAAGATTTATATTCATGGAAGTAGAAGACTCTGATAAAGAAGACACCAAATAAGAATACGAAGAGGCAGAAGTTGACTACCAAGAAGAATTGTTGAGTGCCATAGAAGTTATAAGAAGAGAAAAGAAGAAAAAAAAAGCTACAAGAAGAACTAGACAAGAAAGAAGTCAATCAGGAACTAGAACAAATGATCATGAAATTGAAGGTTGGAATAGAAGAATATAAAAGAATTGAAGAAGCACTCAGAGAACATCTAGAAGAAAGAGACAAGATCATTGGAAATTTGGAAGAAGATATTGTCACATTGAGAAAGGATCTTCAAAAGAAAAATATGCAGAACAACTCAAAATTTTTGGATGGCTTTATATGCAGTCAAAAGCCTCATCATGAAAAGTCCAGACTTGATACAATCAGATAGAAAAGGGATCAAGATCCAAAACAACAGAACAAGAAACATATCCAAAATGTTATTCAGAAAAAATCAAAGAGGATAGGAAGACCTACAAGGAAGATTACATGGGCACTCCTCCACCGAGAAGATTCAGATTTCAGAATCAATGACCGACATAAACAAATAGGCCTCGAGAAGAAGAATGATTCATAAAAGTAACTCCTTTCAGAATATGTTCAACTCCCAGGTACAAGACTATCTTTTTGGGTTTATGTTATGCATGCAATAATTTTGGACATAAAGTTGTAAATTGTAGAGATAATAGGAGGACATAAACAACTTTGAAAGTCATACACAAAACAGTTATCCAAGAAGGCCTATTGAAACACATAGAAGAAGCTACAACAGGTTTGAATCATTGAGCACTGAAGTGGAATGCTACAAGTGCAACAACTTTGGACACATGGCCAAAAATTGTAGAATGACAGTCCCTCCTAGAGAACCACAGACAAGAACCTCGAAAGAGAAAATGGATAAGAAAACATAATCAATATAGCAATGAAGAATGCACACTCGCTCTACAAGCTAAGTTGAAGAAACATGGTTGGTATGTTGACAATGGCTATTCAAAACACATGACATGTGATAAAGACAGGTTTCTTACATTAAGAAAGGAAAGATATGGATCGGTCTCCTTCGGAAATGGTGATTCAACTAAAATCATTGGAAAATGAATAGTTAGAATTGGAAACAAGAATACCAAGGCAAAAAATGTTCTACTAGTATAAGATATGAAACATAATCTTCTAAGTGTAAGTCAAATGTATGACCAAGGTCATAAAATTAATTTCGATTCACAGAAGTGCAAGATAAGAAGATAAGGTTCAGGAAAATTGATTGCAACAACTGCAAGAAATTCAAGCAACATATATGTATTAAGTGAAATTGGAAATGAAAAATGTTGTCTAGGAAAGGAAGATGAAAGTTTCCTATGGCACAGAAGAATGGGTCACATAAACTTTGATAAACCTGTCAAAGTCAGCAAAAAGGAAGCAGTTAGAGAAATGCCATAGATCACGAAACCAACCAACACTTTATGCAAGCATTGTCAACAAGGAAAGCAAACAAAGAACAGGTTCAAATCAAAGGAATATTCAATGACAAGACCACTGGAACACATTGATCTAGTTGGAACAACTACAAAAAATGGTTTAAAAGGTGAGAAATACTTTAAGTTATTAGTTGATGATTATACAAGAATGACTATAGTTTTATTTCTCAAGAATAAGTCAGAATCTTTTGAAAACTTAAAGGTCTACAAGGAAATGGTTGAAAATGAAATGGATTCAAAAATCAAATGTTTGATATTTGATAATGGAGGAGAGTTAACTTCAAAAGAATTTATGGAATACTCCAACAGACATGGAATAAAAAGGCAATTCTTTGTTGCTAGGACACCTCAATAGAATGGAGTTGTTGAAAGAAAGAACATGACAGTACATGAAATGGCTCGAGCAATGCTAATGGATTCAAAATTGATAGACATTTTTTTGACAAATGCAGTGCATACAATAGTTCACATTCAAAAAAGAGTAATGCTCAGAAACAATAATGAAAAAAATCCCTACAACCTATGGAAACGAAGACCAACAAATGTGAATCACTTCAAAATATTTGGAAGCAAATGCTACATCAAAAGAAAAGATGGAAAAATAGGAAAGTTTGACTCTTGTGTGGACAAATTAGTACTGGCTACTCAAGTACAAGGAAAGCATACAAGTGTTACCATATGAGTTTGAACAAAGTTGTGGAAAGCATCAATGTAACAATTGACGAAACAAGTAGATGAGAATTAAAGGAAGAAGAAAATGAATTAATGGAACAACTTTACGAAGAAGAAGCAGAAGATGAAGAAGAAGTAGAAGGGGAAGATGAAGAGAATCAGACAAAATTAGAAGAGCAAGTTCAGCAAGTACCTCCAAAGACACCTAGAAAACGAGTACAGAAGAATCATCCTTCATATCAGATTATCGAAAAAAAAGATGCAGGAATTGAGACTAGAAGAAGAATATGTTCACCAGAACAAATGCACCTAACACTCTTATCTATGATTGAACCAAGCAGTTTTGAAGAGGCCAGCAAGGATGAATTATGGAATAAGTACATGGATGAAGAATTAGATCAAATAGAGAAGAATGCCACTTGGGAATTGGTTCCAATACCAAAGAATAAGAATGTTATTGGCACAAAGTGGGTTTTGATAAATAAATTGAATGAATATGGATAGGTTACAAGGAACAAAGCTAGATTGGTATGTAAATGATACCCACAAGTTGAAGGAATCATCTTTGAAGAGACATTTTCTACAGTTTCCATAATGGAAGAAATCCGATTTATTTTACGTTATGCATGCTCTAAGAATATTAAATTGTATCAAATGGACATGAAATCATTTTTTCTGAATGGGGAACTTGACGAAGTCTACATTGAAAAACTAGAAGGATTTCAGTTGTTAGAGAACGCAGATTATGTGTGTAAATTGAAGAAGGCCTTGTATGGTCTAAAATAAGCTCCTAGAACATGGTACTCTAAACTGAATAAATATCTACAACAGGCAAGGTTCAGAAAATGAAGTGCAGACAACAACCTCTACATCAAGGTAACTCAAGATAGTATTTTATTAATTGAAGTTTATATTGATGATATTATTTTTGGAATTAATCATGATAGGATAAGCCATAAATTTGCAAAGGATATGCAGAATGAATTTGAAATGTCATTACTCGAAGAACTATCCTTCTTTCTGGGTCTTCAGATACATCAAAGAAACCAAGGAATTTTTATTTCTCAAACTAAATATATCAGAGAAATGTTAAAGAGGTTCATAATGGAATATTGCAAACCAGTTACCACTCCTATGCAAACCAGTCGCAAGTTCAGCAAAGATGATGATTCAAATTCTATAGACTAGAGGCAATACAGGTCAATGATTGGTAGATTACTATATGTGACAACATCCAAACCAGATGTAATGGAGGCAGTTGGACAAGAGGCATGATTTCAAGCAACACCAAAGAAATCACATGTATTAGCAGTGGAGAGGATTTTCAGATATATCAAAGGAACATAAGAGTTTGGATTATGGTATCCAAAAGGAAAACATCTATCACTTATTGCCTACATGGATGCAGATTGGGTAGGTTTCATTAATGAACGACGAAGCACCAGAGGAGCATCGTTCTACTTGGGTGAGTGTTTAGTATCTTAGCTAAGCAAGAAACAATCATCAATATCTTTATCTACAGTCGAAGTAGAGTATATTGTAGCAACATGATGTTGTACTCAGGTTCTATGGATCAAACAAACTTTGACAGATATACAAGTTGAGTATGATGAGTCCATTCCAATCTACTGTGATAATACAAACTCCATCAGTATCTTAAAGAACCTGATGATGCACTCCAAGACGAAGCACATTCCAATAAAGTAGCACTTTATAAGAGAACAGGTTATAGAGAAGAACATCAGAGATGAATATGTGGGCACAAAATAAAAAGTGGCAGGCATCTTTAAAAAACTTCTTCCAAGGGAAGCCTTTGAGTATCTTCGCCAGAGACTCGGAGTAATTTCTACTCTAAAATGAATTCTTTTGAATACTTATCTTATATGTCTTAGATTTACACGAGGAAGCACTATAAAGAGGAAAATTTAGGTTGGGATATCAGTTTCATGAAGAGTTCAGTCAGGGAGAACAACCCAGGATGGAAAGACACCTTTTCCATTGATGACAAATAGGGAGAGATTTATCATATGCAAAGGTAGATGCTTGGAGAAAGAGCACAGAGGCATGGTTCCAATGAGAATGATGGTCATAGGCGGAACATGAGTGATATGACTTCAATATTGCATCAGAGTATTTCCATCAATGCCAAAGGGGGAGATTGTTGATTAATTGGGTTGGTTGTTATTGATGTCAACCATTGAAGAAAGTATGGTAGAAAATTTCAATAGCACAAAGGTTTGGTTAATGGACCCAATATTGTTTGATGGATAATGGTATGAGTTTTTATATATTTCTATACAAGACTATTCTATATGGATAGTACATGTCATGCCATTTTCGGGGGTATGTGGAACGTCACATAACTCCTCACGGTTAGAGAGTTATGGCCATGTGAAGTTGGAGAACCCTCATGAGTAATCTAAAAGCCCCAAAAGCTCAAAGTAGTCAATTGGTTGCAAAGAAGAAATTATTTAAATAATAAAGTGAAGTGATGAGTGTACTATAATTCAAAGTGGATGCAAAAGAAATTATTTAAATAATAATGTTAATGGAGAACTTACAAATTGTGGAAGGTGGTTAAGTTAAGTGGACAAGTGGTTAGAAGTGGGTTAGCCCTAAAATAGGGAAAGTGTGTTAAGATGATTAGAAGGTAAATTATTTAAATAATAAATTTAATGAAGAAATTAATAATTCTGGAAGTGTTTACGTTAAGTGGACAAGTGGTTAGAAGTGGGTTAGCCCTAAAATAAGGAAAGTGGGTTAAGATGATTATAAGGTAACCCCTTGAGGAAGCTACATGAAAGTATAAATAAGAGGAAAGGGTCTCTCATTCAAATACACTTGAGCATATTGAATATGTACAAGTGACTAAGGTAACCAAAGGATATCTAAGGCTAATTTCAGAGGGAAGGTGAAGTAAATAAGGCCAAAATTCAAGGGAGGATAAATTCTTTTGATGATGCTTTCTAAGGTATGTTATTTACAGGTCATCTCACCAGTTTCGAAATAATGTTTTTTCTAGAATGATTCAGATCGTGAAATTTGGAGGTCGTTGAGGAAACATATCCAAGTATCTGTGATAAAAATTTCATATTGTGGGTCGTTTTACTTTTGGAGTTACACTCTGTGGAAAATAGGGTTTGTGGCTAGTCCTGAAACTAGTCTAAAACAGGTGTTTCGTGTAAAAAAATCATAACTTCTTCATAACATATCCAAATTCAGTAATACCAAATGTATTGGTTAGAGTACAGTCTATATTCTATGTACCATATTCATATCCACACAAAAAATATTTTGTGTGGGGCATGCTCTACAAGTTCACTCTCTAGAATAAGCCAGAATTCAATAAGGTGTGCCATTTTTGCTATAACTCCTTTTCTGAGACGTTCCAAGTAGTGAAACCTGGAGGAATTGCATAAAAGAAAATGAAGATCATTGTGTAGTATTTTCAGATATTTATTCATTACAGGTACATTGTTATGATTATTTCAAGCTAGGGTTGTTGACTAATCCAAAATTAGTCATGTGAGACTAAAGTAAAGTTTGATGAAAATGCTAGTCTCTTGTTGTTAAAGTTAAGGAAGGTTTGCAGGTATGTGATAATATACACTAGGTCTATTACAGAGTTACAAATCATATTTGGATGATCAAATTGATGAGGGATTTTGGTTGAGGTACATGTTGGGTACATGGTTGAGACAAGTAGTTGATGAGTTGGCACATGCATGAGGTGTATAGATGTTGGTACATCTTGATGAGTCATAGTTTATGTGTATTTTATACATGATTGGTACATATTTGGTTCATGTTTGATGCACTCGTTGATGGTACAGGTTGGTGCATGGTTGATGCACTTGTTTATGGTACACGTTTATTACAGGTTGTTTGGTATAGGTTGTTACAGGTTGGTTGGTGCAGGTTGATTGGTACAGGTTTACAATAGTATATCTCATAGTGATAGTGTGATAATGGTTTAATCATTCTACTTATATTTCAGGGTGGTTTCATGTGGCAAGGACAGGTGGTTGTAGTCACCTTTCGGTTGTAGTCACCTTTCTGGTTGTAGCCAGAGAATTAGGGAGTTGGAGCTTCCTTCAGGTTGTAGCCTAAGAAACTAGGGGATTAGAGCCTCATTCCAGTTGCAACTGGAAAACAAAGGAAGTTGATGCTTCCAATGAATGTAATTCTTAAATACATATAAGAAAAAAAATTATGTGGTTTTCTCTCGCTTTGAGTTTCCACGTAAAAACATTGGTGTATTGTGTATGTGTATGATTTCTCATTTGTTCATTTTTATTTACTCTGAAACTATTGGATGATAATGCTAACATTGATATTGTTGGATCATGTTGTCATTGATGCCAATGGTTTTATTGATTGATGTCAAGTGACTGATTGATGTCATTGATTGATGATTGATGAACAATGTATATGTATTGTCCTTTATGAGAATTGTTGTTTCTGAGTCTACACTTAAGGCTATAAAGTGTAGAGTATAAGCATCTAAAATGAGTGAAAGAAAAGGAAGGGGAAGAAACAACTTCAGGGGATGAAGCTATGGCCGATCTCTGAGTTGTCTCTGTCTAGCTTCCAAATATTCTTGAATGTTGATATCCCGCTCGATAGCGGCCCAAGAACGTTTGAGCTCTGTCCGGGTGGTAGCGGTCTTAAGTGGTATCAAAAAGATTCAAAGCGATGTTGGTTTGGTCTGATAGACCAGGTTCGATGTTGGGTTGTATTACGACGGGTGCAGTCATGGGGAGAACAGAGCTTTAAAATAAGGTTGGTGTTTTAAAGTGCTTATCTCAACTTTAGATTATACGGAGAAAATTCAGTCAAGCCAATCGAAGGGTTTAACGAAATCGAAGGTTGTTTTCCGTAACTGAGTTTAAAATCTTGAAACAAGTGTGAAAACATAGAGATGTCAACAATGTGGGGCATCAATTTCAGAGGAATCCCACGTTGTAGCAAAAGAATAAAGGACAGGAATACCTTGATGAAAGAATATAATATAGATATCTAAGTAATTCACAGGTATTGTACGTGCTAGTAGCCGATATAGAGGAAAAATTGTAAATAACTAGATACCTAGAACCTGATCACCATAGTAGAAGTTATACTAAATTGCAGCTAAAACATTCATCAAAGACGTATATGTAAAAAATGACATGAAGCATGAAATACAGAGGAAAAACACATAACTCAATCTTGACGAAATATGGAGTCTTCAATTCACTTTGTATTAATCATGGCTAAAAATAACTTTCTCTATTACAATCTACCACTAGCAAAAACCCTGTTCTATTACAATCTCCCCGTTATTTAAACAAACTTCTAAACATCTAGAATTTCGATCGTTCTAGAAACCTATCAGTTACAAATGGAAAATTGGAGCGTTTCATCTCCTCATCGTTGTCTTCCCTCGTAAGGGTGGAGCACCTTCCTTTCTCTTCCCTTTCGACTCTAGAAATAGAATGGGTTGACATCTGTCATTATTTAGCACTAGAAACCTGCCCCTTCGCCTGCTCAATGAAAATGACACACCTCTCCACCAACTGGGTTATCAACCTAGAAGGCTCTGCTTGGTTGCTTGCCTCAAAAGGTGTAACAAATCTTTGCCAACTGTGGCAACCTTTTCCCTACTTGCGGGCCTTCCATGATGATAGAGCATAATTGTAAACTTGGCTATACTAGCCATTTGTCCACTTGGACCATATCAACCAGTCTTATCTGGGATATCTCCACTTACTCTTTGATGTCCAACAGGTTTTTAGTTATATTGATTTTGCCCAGTGTCCTAGCACTGCGTTCCTTATCAAGGTCTAGCAAACTTTTACTTATAAAGGTGAACGTTTCCTCACAAGAATTCATCACTTCATTAGCTCTCCCCCTGCTTTCTAATATATTCTGCTCCTAGACCTTCAGCAAGATATTCCCTCTAGTTTGTTCCGTGATGGATAATTTGGAGCTGTCGACCATCTCTATCTTTGTCGTAGCTATAACAACGTCTTGGAAAGCAACCTGAGCTGCCCCGAATTCTTTTTCCCTCAAAGAAATACTTTATAGCCCTTGATCTATCATTTGAAAGTGGTTCTGAATGGTTCCTACTTTTACAAGCAAGTCTTGTTGAGCCATTAATACCTTCTATCAGATTTTGGCAACTTGGGATCTAAACATTTTTATGTCTAAAACATGATTCTTGGTAACATCCAACTTCGATTGTAATTCTATAATTTGTTGCTCCTACTGGCTTACCTGCATTTGGCTAGTTTGCGTCGATTGGCACACCTGCTCAAGGTCGGATATAAGTTTCTTGATCTCCTACAGATCAGCTATTCGGGCTTGCTCGAGGTTTTTTCTCACCTCTTCCTTGGCATTTTCTTCAACAGTAGCCACTTTAGCTTCCAATTTAATAATCAAGAGGTTATTTCATTTCAACTGGGCCTTCAAAGTTCCAATTGAGTATTGATTGGTTGTAGCATAAGCCCCTAGTGTTCCTGCTATCTCATCTGTGAATTCTTCCTCTTTCATGGCCTTCCCATCTATCATGATTTTGAATTTTTTAGCCACTACGCTCTCTCTTTGATATAATTCTTGCCTCACCATGGCCTTCCTTTTTTTATCAAAGAAAAATTCATTAGGAGGCAGTGCCTCTACAGAAATGGGCATCAGTTCTTCATCGAAAATCCACCTCGCATCGGGATTCCCCTTTGTGAACTGTAAGGGTGTGATAATAGCATTCACACTGCTAAATTCCTTGGATGGTTGTTTTGGGGTAACATTTGTGACCGACTTGTTTGACATGAGTGATAGTGAGTCGCCCAATCCTTGCGAGGGTATCTCTGCTTGACTTTGGACCTGCTTGTCTGGCGTACCCTTTTTGGGGTTTCCTTCCTACTTGTAGGGGACTTCGGCTCCTTGCTCTGAGGTTCTAGCCTACCCTATTTTCCCTTGGTTCTTCTCCCTATTAGGACTCGAGTAATTTGCACCTTTGTCTTCTATCTGCTATGTAACTGGAAGCTTTGGGGCTTCACCTTGTAAAATCTGGGGGAGGAAACTCCACCAGTGCTCCTGGAATTTCAAGAAATTGACCATATCTCTAGGTGGCAGGGATTGAATCTGAATTAGGACTTCAGAGTAGGACCTCACACGCCAGAATATTTCATCATGAGGAGAATCCTCGTGTTCATATCTCTTCAGGCCACAACTTTCCAGGTGATTGCTCACAACCTTACTAGGGTCGTGCTTTTTGAACTCAATATCCACCAGCTTCATTTCTTCTAAAACCATAGCCTCGACTTTGGCATGGCCAAAATATAACAAGGAATATGCACCAATATGAATGGGGAAGGAAGGCCATACCTTTTTTGATAATCCTTTGAGCTCTTTTCTTATTCCGTCGAGCACAGTCTACCTGGCGATATCGTGACACAATAACTTATCTGGAAAGAAAAGAGGTAGAGCATATGGAGGAATAGAGGTGCTGAAAACCTTGATGTATGAAAACTCCACCTCTATATACCAATTTTCCACGTTACTCAGGTTGTTTGTGATGCTATCCCAAATCCTGGGTAGCAGTTGGCTGAAGATGACGACATGCAATGGCACCATTACCCAGTTGAATATCTCGTAGATGTATTCGTTGGCTTTATCCTCCCAAAGATTCGAGTGGTAGACATGAATAGGCTCTGTATTAGATAGAGCCCAGCTCCAGTTCATTAGTGGGAAGGGTGTCATGAAGCATATGGCATTCATGATGTAAGCAGACATAAATAACAAAGATGCTTTCTTACCTTCCCTCTGTGCTCGATATTAGATAATTCCACTGGTCAGACTGTCAGACAATAGTTTGGCCCAGTCGAAAGAGAAACCCTCAGCAACTGTATGAATGAGCAACACCCATGGGAGGAAACAATGGGTAGTGTCTTCCTTCCAATACAACCTGCAAGTCATCATTGCTATGTACTTGAATTATGGCTCCAAGGAAGAGATTGAATAGATCCCATTAGTATCAGCCCTGAATTTTGCAAGGTGTGAGACCCAATCTTTGATTAGATCGGATAAAAATTTTGCATACTACTCGCACTCCTTCTTCTTGAAACCTTCTAGAAAATCAGCATTGTGAGTAAGGTTCGGTGTGGGTGAAAATTTATACATTGCCCAAAAATGTTCTAGCCTAAAAGTACCAATCATCACCTTCTGTTTGCTGATAATCATCCTGGTCAGGATGTCCACATGGTCCAGCACCCACCTGATCATATCACAATAGGGAAGAAGTTGGGGCCTCGTCGCTATTTTGTGCATCTCTGCTTGAGTGACAATTTTGTATTTGGTTGATAATTCATCCTTCTCGTTGTCGCTAGAATCATCCAAACAGTTTACCAACTCGGATTGTAGAATGTTGGAAACGTATGACCATGTCTTGACAGAATTAATACTTTGGGGTGAGGTATCAGAAACAACATCTGAAACCTGACCTGAACTCTCAGTAGCTGACTTGGGAATTTTTCTTGGAGCCATGATAGATAAACCTTCAATTGGACCACCTGTCGAAAAAATTGAAAATCACAAACAATGGTTATCCTGGTAAAATGGCTCTGCGTGCAAATAGAAATGAAAATTGAAATAATGAAGGAAAAACTCTCTATCTTGGTCATTTAAACCCCTAGTGTCCTTTCCAACAGAATGGTCAAATCGCTTAATAAAAGATTTATAAGTAAAAATGAGATCCTACTATCTGTCACCTCACTACAATTCAAATAAATGCCATAAATGCTTGATGAGTCGTAACATTGGAAATCATAGGATCATTCAAGATTTCATCCGTAAACTACGTGCATTAAAGATTGTTTAAGGCGCTAATTAATCTGGTTTAGTTCTTTCAAATTGGTGTACTTAGTTTCTAACCCCCTTTTTGGCGCTCGTCACATGGGGTGTTTTCTCTCCTAGCCACTGAACCTTAAAAACCCAAAAATGTGATGGTGCGAGGTAACGGATTAGACGTGATTTGACTTAAGCCTTTTAATTAATCCATGCTTAATTAAAGGAAATCACAACTTCATGTATCAGGGATACGAAGGTGTTTCCCTTTGGGGAAACAATCGTTGAGTCACGAAATCATGATAGTGACTAACTAGTGTTTAAAGTGACTTGTCCTTGATACTAACTTGGGTAACTTTAACACCACTTCGTGACTTTGCGAGTCGGAGGCTCGAGAGATGTCCAATGTGTAACTCCCGAGAGCGAGGGTACGAGGTACTAAGTGATGATAAGCCCCGCTTAGTCTTTTAGTAATGGTGATTTAAACTTTGGAAGGTTTTCTCCATTTCGCACATCGGGATACTACAATCTTAGGGGGGAGAAACGCGAAACAGACGAAGTCTCAAAAACCAACCTTTTGGGGATTAAGAATAACATTTCATGTATTAATAGAAAGGCGGCTCCAACATAGGCTCCAACTAGGGATATCGTCTCCCTGTGAGATGAGAAGGACAACAGACCAAGTTCCTGAGAAGGGGTACATGGAGTCACCAATTGGCTTGGGTGAAACTTCGTTTGGAAAGGGGGTGCAGAGGAAAAAATGAGGTTTTGACTTTAATTCCGAAACTTTCCAAAAATCGACACGCTTCCTCAACTTGACGGTAGTCCCTTTGGTAAATTTCCATTCCTCAAGACTAAATTCGGAGCTGCTTAAGATGGTCCAATCAATCTTAGGAAAATTAACAGATATGGTAGGTTTTAGCTTGCGTCAAAAAAAAGTAAATTTCATGTTTTTAATCGGGGAGACCTGCATGAACTCGAGCCGTGGATCTGGTTTAAAAAATGATGATTACTAGAGTGTAGTATAATTTAAGTATGACCACCTTACAGAATATCTTATATATTTCTTCACTGCCAGCGAGCCTGTTCAGAACCCCGGTAAAGTTATCTGGTTCCCTTTATTGAATTTCCTTTCACCACTCCAAACTGTAATCTTGCATTTAAATGTTGAGATGAGGGCAATCATTTTTATGAATTTCCTTTCATCATCTCTTTGGACTAGATGGGGGCAATCAATTACGAATTTCCTTTCACCATCTGTCTTATACTTTACTTTTGAAAAGTGGAGTGGGGGCAATCAATTGGTGAAAAAAAACCTAGGGGTGATATTTGTGTATATTCGTTACAGAGGCTTGTCAACTTGCTTGAGTGCTCTGGACCAACTTTCTCTTAACCTTCATGATGCCCTAGCCCATAGGAAAATATAGGAGAATTCATTTCCAGGGGTCTTCTTTTGAGCAATACTTAACCATTTGAAACCTGTTAAAAGACCTACGAGAGTTAGTATCTGCCTATGCATGGCCTTGTTCAGCAGGGGACCAAGGAGCTGTGAAGACTAGCTCTCTTCCTGAGACATTTCTCCAATTTCCCAAATTGAAGCAGAACCTCTTTTCCCCTATGGAAGGTATGGGAAGGTGTTAGAGCTTAAGGAGAGAGGACCAAGGATAAAAAAAGGGAAAGAGAGAAGGCTATGGACCTCAAAAACCCGGATGTTATCATGCAATCCTGACTCGGGTGAATACAACGTACTTGTGAGACCACTCCTATGTTTTAAGAGGTGCTCGTTTGAAAACCAGATACTTAGGCAATTCAAACCTTGGCCTTACCACTTCGTTCTCCTCTAAAAGAAAAATATTTGTCACCTGTTTCGGGTGGGTCAATTTCTTGATGCCTGACCGTCCCTTTATCCTTTCGCAGTCTGGACTATAATTTAGAGGCTTGTATGAAACAACATGAAGAGTATCAGGTCTTCAGGATTTATGGGATTCTGGGTGTCAAAATCTATGTCTCTACTTCTAGGAAATCAACAGCCTGTTTTATTTGCGATGAAAGTGAACTTACCGAAAAGTTTATAAAAAGGAGAAAGGAAAACACAAACTGATATATACAATGGAGATTTGAAACTCATTTATTGCATATAGTTCTTTAAATGATTCTCGTTGACAGGGGCGCTGAGAGTTTTATCATCCAAATTCTCTAACATAAATGAATTGTTCCCTTCAGAAGTTGAGACTTTGAATGGTCCATACCAGATATGATTGAATTTACCATGTTTTGTCGAATCTTCCCTCCTAGCATCCCATTTCAAAACCAAATCGTCGGGGAGGAAATCCCTATTTTTGGCTTTATGATCGAACAACACTTTCATGTTGTCCTGGTATTTCTTCATCCTTGTGTCCACCTCGGTCATGCATTGTTGGAACTCAATCATCTAACTTATTCTTCTTTTGACGTTGTTTGTCTCTTCTTTCTCATCTTGCCAGAGCTTCATTACAGGGAGGGCCAGATTTATAGGTAATACCACATCAGTTCCGTATACCATTTGGAAAGGGGAAGTACCAATGGATTTCTTCATACCTATCCGATTTTCCCACAAAGCGTACCTTAAGTGTACATGCCAAGATCTTTTGTTTTCGCTCAGCACCTTCTTAATTATGGTAATTAAAATTTTATTTGATGATTCGGCTAACCCATTACCTTGAGGGTAATATGATGTGGAGTGGCCCAATACGATGTTATATTTTTGACAAAATCATATCATTGCCATAGACTTGAATTCCTGGGCATTATCTGTTACTATATTTCGAGGGCAGCCAAATCTGGACAGTATGCTCTCTTCCAGGATATCTATCACCACCAATTCGGTGGCCTTCCTAGTCGGAATAGCCTCCACCCATTTGGTGAAATAATCTGTGGCAGTGAGGATCCATTTGTGTTGAGCGCTAGAATGTGGGTTGATTTCGCCTATAAAATCTAACCCCCATTGTTGAAAAGGGGCTTCGGTTTTGACAGGAACCAGAGGTAGCGCTAGGAGATTTTGTTTTCCTATGAAGAACTGGAAAGGGTTACAGGCTTGGAATTCGTTTATGACCCCCTATGTTTCCAATTCTATGAAACAAACCGGTAGGAAGCCTAAGGGGTCCTTCCAGTACAGTTGACTTTGAGATATACAATACTTCACTGAATGCATCTTTAGTGTCCTGGCTTTAGCTGGAGGCAGATTGCTAGGGCATTTCAGGGTCAGTAGGTAGGACACTATATCTTTATACCAATCTGATAAGGCAAACTTCTCTTCGATTCTAGAGATAGCTATTTGGTCGGAGGGCTCATTTACGTCCCCATGTCCTTCGTATCCTTGCAGGTTATTTATTCTGAGTGCTCTGAAATTTGATTCCGCAAAGAGCTTAGCTAGACCTTGTCCTTTTACTAGTTTCATCGATTTTAACTCTAGGTCGAACTCTTGAATTTTAGCGAGCCACCGACCCCTTTTTCCATCACTCCCAGGCTGAACCAATATATCCTTCATGGAACTGGTGGGAATGTATGCGATTACCTTGGAGTGAAGCACGTAAGTTCTAAAAGCCTTCAAAGCCTTAACCATAGCATACGCGTGTTTCTCTATTATATCATATCTCATTTCAGCATCTCTGAGACTTTTACTAAAAAAGGCTATTGGTTGCTCGAAACCCTCTTCATTCTTCTGGAGAAGTACTGCCGCAACTATGTGTTCGAAGGCAAACGAGAAAATCAGGAAATCCTTTAGGTAATCAGGGCTTGCCAGTACAGATGCTTCCCTGATAACTTTCTTGATGCATGCAAACAACGCTTTAGCCTCTGCCATCCATTTCACTTTGTTTTTCTTCTTTAGCATACCTATGATCAATTTCACGATTTCAGCAAATTTTGGGATAAATCTTCTCAAAAATTTTATTTTTCCTAAAAATGACTGAATTTCTTTTACATTTCTAGGAATATTTATGGTGTCTATAGCTTCTACTCTTTTAGGGTTGATTTAAATTCTGTCCTGAGACACAATGTGGCCCAAGAGTTTACCTTCTTGCATCATGAAGTGAGACTTCTTGGGGTTTAAATACAAACCAATTTTTTGGAATTTTCCAAACGTTTTCTCTAGGGGTAACAAATGGTCTTCATCGGATTTAGAGAAGATAGTCAGGTCATTGAGGTAGATAACCACGAATTTACCTCTTTCACCAATGAAGGTGATATCCATAGCGCACTGGAAGGTAGCACCTACTTTCATCAGACCAAAAGGAATTTTTTCATACATGAACGTGCCCCAAGGGGTGGTGAAAGATTTTTTTTCTTTATCATGCTTGTTGAGAGAAATTTGATTGTAACAGGAAAACCCATCGATCATTGACATCATATTTTCCCCGACTACTTTTTCCAAAACGTGATCCATTTTGGGTAGAGGATAGTTATCTTTGAGAGAGGACTTGTTTAGATTTCTAAAATCAACACACAGTCTGATCTCCCCGCTTTTCTTCCTAACCGGGACTAAGTTTGCCACCCAGTCAAAGTACTTGAGAGGTACAATTATTTTTGCGTCTAACAGCTTTTTCACTTCTCTTTCGACCACAAGCAGTAAAATGGGGTTGATTTGTCTGAGCTTCTATCTAAAGGGTTTAACACCAAGTTTCAAAGGTATCTTGTGCTCGATCATAGAGGTGTCATAGGTTCTAAGCTCATCATAAGACCATGCAAAGACATCTATATACCGCCCAAGTAAGTCCTTATACTTTCTTTCTATCTCAGGAGGAAGGTACTTTGATAACTTCACTATCCTAGGCTCTTTGGTGGTGCCCACGTCACAGTCTTCAACCTCCTTTGGTTGGGGTTGTAAGGTGGACTTCAGAGGCATGTCGTTTTGATCAAAAAACCTTTCCATAGGTATCAGGCCCTTAGGGATATGATTACTTTTTAACACTAGCAGGCGATGATTTGCAATTTTTTCTTGGAACTCCTGAGGCTCCTCCCCTTCCTGCATAATCCAGGTATGATCATTTTGGTTTTCCTGGTCAATGTGGGTTTCGGAGAAATCACCCACCATTTTCAGGAACTTTCCGATCTATACGTTATCTTCGAAAACCTGCCAGTGTTGTATGTTGTTTGGTATGGATGATATGTGCCTTACCTCTATGTGGTATTTTAATTTGAAAGTGGTAGGGGGTGTGAAAGTTGAAGCTACTTTGGCCAATGAATCGACCTGTTGGTTTTCGGCTTGTGGGATGAAATGAACCTTTACCGATGAAAATAAATTTTCCATTAGATACCAGGCACAATTTCTGTAGGACCTCAGTCTTGGGTGCTTGGCCTGGTACTGCCGATTTACTTGCTTCACAATCAGTTTAGCATCTCCATAGACCTCTAAGTTCCTTATGTTCATCTTCTTGGTAGCTTCCAGACTCAGGACTAGAGCTTCATATTCGGAAATGTTGTTTGTGCAGTCTACGTCCCACTATAGCTTGTAAGAGAAGGGAAAGACAAATTCATTTTAAGGTGCTACGAAAAGAACTCCCGCACCTACCCCTTCACATGACAAAGCACCATCAAAGAACATTTTCCAAATTCCACTGTTGTACACATTTTTAGCTATTTTTTTGGTTTTGATTTCATCGATGTCAGTTTCTTCTGTACAATTATGTTCAGTATTGTCGAACGATAGAATACAATTTCCCAGGTCTTGATCGATGATGTAAACAGGGTAATTGTTAGGATTATGTGGATCACTTACCGTATATGCCAACCGTGTTTCCGTGTATAACCGTGTGAACTGTCCACCAAAAACAAGGATTGTAGTGTAGGTTAGATCCAGCTGAAGGGATCCCTCGAGCTTGGCTCCCCAAGATCTAGATAATAGTAAACCATACTTTGGGGGTATATCAGCGACAACTACGTCCATTAGGATATTTTTCAGCAGAATCTGGGTGAGGGTGACTACTAAATCTTTGATCATGCCCATGCACTTAACTCTCCTTGAATCGAATGAGTAAATATCTCCATAGGGTCTGGTGATCTCGAGGCCTAGTCTATCCATAATAGATTTGGGAATTACGTTATGAGAGGCCCCAGAGTCCAACATGCAATTATGCAACAACCAATTCTGCACTTTCAAGGTAATATAGAAAGGGGTGATGGTATCTCTGGCACCTTCAAAATGTGGACCAAAAGTGATATTAGGCTTGTTAGCTTCCAGATTTATTACGTCGGATTTACTCTCTAGATCCGAAAAATTTCTCATCTTGGTTATTTGTTTTCGTTACACAGGATTCTTCGCCAACTCGACCAAAGGTATTGGTATCTTGATCTTTTATCTCGCTTTCTAGGCAAAAAACTCCCATGGTTTTATTCGTTTCCTTGGCTGAAACATCGGACCCACCAGTGTCGAATCCATGTACGTGGCAACTTATTCAAGGCCTTAAGTGACAGAGTGGTTTATATTGAGATTCGGTGGGATATCGATACGGAAGAGCTTTGAGGTAGGAGTGTCGCCCCTTGTAACGTAAGAGGTAGTCAGAGAGGTATCGATTTTGATCTAGAGTAGGAGTTGCTCGAACTTTAGGGTCTCGGCTTCGACGACACTGTCCGATATTTTCCTGAGAGGAAGTTCTCGTGAGGATGAAGGTTCGAAAGAGGTCTTATCTTTAGACTGAATTGAATTGGGTTGATATGCAACCACGTTTTGTTTAAAAAGACCCCTTGGTATTAGTATTTTTTCAGGGTCGAAAACTGGCACTGTCTGTTTGGCATCTGGGTTTTGTCTGGTGTTCTTCCGAAAGGATTCCATCCTACTTAAGAGTGGAGACACCAAGTGAATGATGAAGGTTTAGCCTTAACAATGTGTTCTCTCTTTGTTCACTATCAAACTATGAAACTTGGAAATGTCATTTTCTTAGGGGAAAGTGACTACAATTCTCCGTCCCTGGCAGCGGCGCCAGAAAGATGTTGTTCCTGAGTCTACACTTAAGGCTATAAAGTGTAGAGTCTAAGCATCTAAAATGAGTGAAATAAAAGGAAGGGCAAGAAACAAATTCAGGGGATGAAGCTATGGCCGATCTCTGAGTTGTCTCTGTCTAGCTTCCAAATATTCTTGAATGTTGATATCTCGCTCGATAGCGGCCCATGAACCTTTGAGATTTGTCCGGGTGGTGGCAGTCTTAAGTATGGTATCGAAAAGATTCAAAGCGATGTTGGTTTGGTCTAATAGACCAGGTTTGATGTTGGGCTGTCTTACGACAAGTACAGTCATGGGGAGAGCAGAGATTTAAAAGAAGGTTGGTGTTTTAAAGTGATTATCTCAAATTTAGATTATACAGGGAAAATTCAGTGAAGCCAATCGAAGGGTTTAACAAAATCAAAGGTCGTTTTCCGTAACTGAGTTTAAAATTTTGAAATGAGTGTGAAAACATAGAGCTGTCAACAATGTGGGGCATCAATTTCAGAGGAATCCCACGCTGTAGCAGAACAAGAAAGGATAGGAATACATTGATGAAAGCATATAATGTAGAGATCTAAGTAATTCACAGGTCTTGTACCTTCTAGTAGCCGATACAGAGGAAAAATTGTAAATAACTAGATACCTAGAACCTGATCACCACAGTAGAAGTTATACTAAATTGCAGCTAAAACATTCATCAAAGACATATATGTAAAAAATGACATGAAGCATGAAATATAGAGGAAAAACACATAACTCAATCTTGACGGAATATGGAGTCTTCAATTCGCTTTGTATTAATCCTGGCTAAAAAGAACTTTCTCTATTACAATCTACCACTGGCAAAAAGCTTGTTCTATTACAATCTCCTCGTTATTTAAACAAACTTCTCAACATCTAGAATTCTAATCGTTCTAGAAACCTGTCAATTACAAATGGAAAGTTAGAGTGTGTCATCTCCTCATCTTTGTCTTCCCTTGTAAAGCTGGAGCACCTTCATTTTTGTTCCCTTCCGGCTCTAGAAATAGAACGTGTTGACATCTATCATTATTTAGCACCAAAAACTTACCCCTTTGCCTGCTCGATTCAAATGACACACCTCTCCACCAACTGGGATATCAACCTGGAAGGCTATGCTTGGTTGCTTGCCTCAAAGGTGTAACAACTCTTCACCAACTGTGGCAACCTTTTCCCTACTTGTCGGTCTTTCGTGATGATAGAGCATAATTGTAAACTTGGCTGTACTAGCCATTTGTCCACTTGGACCATATCAACCTGTCTTATCTGGGATATCTCCACTTGCTCTTTCTCCACGTTTTCTTTGATGTCCACCAGGTGTTTAGCTATATTGATTTTTCCCAACGTCCCAGCACTACCTTCCTTATCAAGGTCTAGCAAACTTTTACTTATCAAGCCGAATGTTTCCTCACAAGAATTCATCACTTCATTAGCTCTCCCCTTGATTTCTGATATATTCTTCTCCCAGACCTTCAGCGAGATATTCCCTCTAGTTTGTTCTGCAATGGATAATTTGGAGCTATCGACCATCTCTATCTTTGTCTTAGCTATAACAACATCTTGGAAAGAAACCTGAGCTGCCCCGACTTCTTTTTCCCTCAAAGAAATACTTTCTAACCCTTGATCTATCGTCTGAATGTGGTTCTGAATGGTTCCTAATTTTACAAGCAAGTCTTGTTGAGTCGTTAATACCTTCTGTCAGATTTTGGCAGCTTGGGATTTGAACAATTTTTTGTCTAAAACTTGATTCTTGGAAACATCCAACTTCGATTGCAATTCTATAATTTGTTGCCCCTGTTGGCTTACCTGTGTTTGGCTAATTTGCGCTGACTGGCGCACCTGCTCAAGGTCAGATCTAAGTTTCTCGATCTCCTACAGATCATCTATTCGGGCTTGTTTGAGGCTTTTGCTCACCTCATCCTTGGCATTTGCTTCAGCAGTAGCCACTTTAACTTCCAATTTATTGATCAAGAGGTTCTTTCATTTCAACTGGGCCTTCAAAGTTCCAACTGAGCACTGATTGGCTGTAGCATAAGCCTCTAGTGTTCCTTCTATCTCATCTATGAATTCTTCCTCTTTCACAGCCTTCCCATCTGTCATGATTTTGAATTTTTTAGCCACTACACCCTTTCTTTGATATAATTCTTTCCTCACCATGGCCTTCCTTTTTTTATCAAAGAAAAATTCATTAGGAGGCAGCTCCTCTACAGAAATGGGTGTCAGTTCTTCATCGAAAATCCACCCTGCATCGGGATTCCCCTTTATGAACTGTAAGGGCATGATAATAGCAATCGGACTGCTGACTTCCTTGGATGGTTGTTTCGGGGTAACATTTGTGACTGGCTTGTTTGACATGAGCGATAGTGAGTCACCTAATCCTTGCGAGGGTATCTCTGCTTGACCTTAGACCTACTTGCCTGGTGTACCCTTTTCAAAGTTTCCTTCCTGTTTGTAGGTGACTTTGGCTACTTTCTTTGAGGTTCCAGCCTCCCATGTTTTCCCTTGGTTCTTCTCCCTGTTAAGACTCAAGTCCTTTGCACCTTTGGCTTCTGTTTGCTATGTAACTGGAAGCTTTGGGGCTTCACCTTGTAAAATCTATTGGAGGAAACTCCGTCGATGCTCCTGGATTTTCAAGAAATCGGCCATATCTCTGTGTGGCAGAGATTGAATTCAAATTAAAACTTCAGAGTAAGACCTCACACCCCAGAATATTTCATCATGAGGGGAATCCTCATGTTCATATCTCTTCAGGCCACAACTTTCCAGGTGATTGCTCACAACCTTACTAGGGTTGTGATTTTTGAACTCAATATCCACTAGCTTCATTTCTTCTAAAACCGTAGCCTCATCTTTGGCATGGCCAAAATCTGACAAGGAATATGCACCAATATGAATGGGGAAGGACAACCATACCTTTTTTTATACTCCTTTGAGCTCTTTTCTTATTCCACCGAGCACAGTCTACCTGGCGATATCGTGACACAATAGCTTATCTAGCAAGAAAAGCGGTAGAGCATATGGAGGAATAGAGGTGCCGAAAACCCTAATGTATGAAAACTCTGCCTCTATATACCAATCTACCATGTTACTCAAGTTGGTCGTGATGCTATCCGAAATCCTGGGCGGTAGTTGGCCGAAGATGGTGACATGCAATGGCACCATTACCCAGTTGAAGATCTCGTAGATGTATTCTTTGGATTTATCCTCCCAAAGCTTCGAGTGGTAGACATGAATAGGCTCTGTATTAGATGGATCCCAACTCCAATTCATTAGTGGGAAGGGTGTCATGAAGCAGATGGCATCCATGATGTAAGTAGACATAAAGAACGAAGTTGCTTTCTTACTTGCCCTCTGTGCTCGATATTCGATAATTCGACTGGTCAGACTGTCAGACAACAGTTTGGCCCAGTTGAAGGAGAAACACTTAGTGATTGTATGAACCCTAACCTGAACTCTCGGTAGCTGAATTGGACATTTTTCATGGAGCCATGGTAGAGAAACCTACGACTAGCCCACCTGTCGAAAAAATTGAAAATCACAAACTGCGGTTATCCTGGTAAAATGGCTTTGCACGCAAATAGAAATGAAAACTGAAATAATGAAGGAAAAAATATCTATCTTGGTCATTTAAACCCCTAGTGTCCTTGCCAACAGAATGGTCAAATCACTTAATAGAAAGATTTAGAAGTAAAAATGAGATCCTACTATCTGTCACCTCACTGCAATTCAAATAAATGCCATAAATGCTTGACGAGTCATAACATTGGAAATCGTAGGATCATTCAAGATTTCATCTGTAAACTGTGTGCATTAAAGTTTGTTTAAGGCGCTAATTAATCTGGTTTAGTTCTTTCAAATTGGTGTACTTAGTTGCTAATCCCCTTTTCAACGCTCGTCACATCGGGTGTTTTCGCTCCTAGCCACTGAACCTTAAAAACCCAAAAATGTGATGGTGCGAGGTAAGGGATTAGATGTGATTTGACATAAGCCTTTTAATTAATCCATGCTTAATTAAAGGAAATAAAGACTTTGTGTATCATGGCTATGAAGGTGCTTCCCTTTGGGGAAACAATTGTCGAGTCACGAAATAACGATAGTGACTAACTAGGGTTTAAAGTGACTTGTCCTTGATACTAACTTGGGTAACTTTAACACCACTTCGTGACTTCGCAAGTCGAAGGCTCGAGAGACGTCCAACGCGTAAATCCTGAGAGAGAGGGTACGAGGTACTAAGCGATGATAAGCCCGGCTTAGTCTTTTAGTAATGGTGATTTAAACTTAGAAAGGTTTTTGCCATTTCGCACGTCGGGATACTGCGATCTTAGTGGGGAGAAACACGAAACAAACAAAGTCTCGAAAACCAACCTTTTTGGGCTTAAGCATAACATTTCATGTATTAATAGAAAGGCGACTCCAACATAGGCTCCAACTAGGGATATTGTCTCCCTTTGATATGAGAAGGACAATAGACCAAGTGCCTAAGAAGGGGTACATGGAGTCATCAGTTGGCTTCGGTGAAACTTCATTTGGAAAGGGGGTGCAAAGGAAAATTTGAGGTTTCGACTTTAATTCTAAAACTTTCCAAAACTCGACACGCTTCCTCAACTCGATGACAGTCCCTTCGGTAACTTTCCCTTCCTCAAGACTAAATTCAGAGCTTCTTAATATGGTCCAATCAATATTAGGAAAATTAAGAGATACGGTAGGTTTTAGCTTGCGTCAAAAAAAAAGTAAATTTCATGTTTTTAATCAGGGAGACCTGCATGAGCTCGAGTTGTGGATCCGGTTTCAAAAATGTTGATTACTAGAGTGTAGTATAATTTAAGTATGACATCCTTACAGAATATCTTAGATATTGCTTCACTGCCAGCGAGCCTATTCAGTACCCCGGTGAAGTTATCTGGTTCCCTTTATTTTATTTCCTTTAACCACTCCAAACTGTAATCTTGCATTTAAATTCTAAGATGAGGGAAATCATTTTTATGAATTTCCTTTTATCATCTCTTTGGGGGAAATCAATTATGAATTTCCTTTCACCATCTATCTTATACTTTACTTTTGAAAAGTGGAGTGGGGGCAATCAATTGGCGAAAAAAAAACCAGGGGTGATATTTGTGTATATTTGTTACGGAGGCTTGTCAACTTGCTTGAGTGCTTTGGACCAACTTTCTCTTAACCTTCACGATGCCCTAGTTTACAAGAAAATAGGGGAGAATTCATTTCCAGGGGTCTTCTTTTGAGCAATACTTAACCATTTGAAACCTGTTAAAATACCTACGAGAGTTAGGATCCGCCTATGCATGGCCTTGTTCAGCAGGGGACCAAGGAGCTATGAAGACCAGCTCGCTTCCTGAGATGTTCGCCAGTTTCCCAAATTGAAGCAGAATCTCTTTTCCTGTGTGGACAGTATGGGTAGGTGTCAAAGCTTAAGCAGAGAGGACCAAGGATGAAAAAAGGGAAAGAGAGAAGGCTATGGACCTCAAAAACCTGGATGTTATCATTAAATCCTGAATCAGGTGAATACAACATACTTGTGAGACCACTCCTATGTTTTAAGAGGTGTTCGTTTGAAAACTAGATACTTATGCAATTCATACCTTGGCCTTACCACTCTGTTCTCCTCTAAAAGAAAAATATTTGTCACCTGTTTTGGGTGGGTCAATTTCTTGATGCCTGACCATCCCTTTCTCCTTTCGCAGTCTGGGTTGTAATTCGGATGCCTGTATGAAACAACATGAATAGTATCAGGTATTCAAGATTTATGGGATTTTGGGTGTCAAAATCTATGTCTCTACTTCTAGGACATCAACAGCCTATTTTATTTGTGATGAAAGTGAACTTACCGAAAACTTTATAAAAAGGAAAAAGGAAAACACAAACCGATATATACAATGGAAATTTGAAACTCATTTATTGCATATAGTGCTTTAAATGACGCTCGTTGATAGGGGCACTGATATCTTTACCATCCAAATTCTCTAACAGAAATGAATTCTTCCCTTCAGAAGCTGAGACTTTGAACGGTCCGTACTAGATATGATTGAATTTACCATGTTTTGTTGAATCTTCCCTCCTAGCATCCCATTTCAAAACCAAATCGTCGGGGAGGAAATCCCTATTTTTGGCTTTATGATCGAACAACGCTTTCAAGTTGTCCTGGTATTTCTGCATCATTGCGTCCACCTCGGTTTTGCATTGTTGGACCTCAATCAGCTGATTTATTCTTCTTGTGACGTGGTTTGGCTGTTCTTTCTCATCTTGCCAAAGCTTCATTACAGGGAGGGACAGATTTATAGGTAATACCACATCAGTTCTGTATACCATTTGGAAAGGGGAAGTACCAATGGATTTCTTCGTAACTATCTGATTTGCCCACAAAGCATACCTTAAGTGTACATGCCAAGATCTTTTGTTTTCACTCAGCACCTTCTTAATTATGGTAATTAAACTTTTATCTGATGATTTGACTAACCCATTACCTTGAGGGTAATATGTTGTGGAGTGGCCCAATACGATGTTATATTTTTGGAAAAAGCTAATCATTGCCATAGACTTGAATGCCTGGGCATTATCCGTTACTATATTTCGAGGGCAACCAAATCTGGACAGTATGCTCTCTTCCAGGAAATCTATCACCACCGAGTCGGTTGCCTTCTGATCTAAAATTGAAGAAGACTTGAAAAACTTGAATAATATTTGCAAGTTAAATGTTATGTGTTAAAAGCAACTGGATCAATTTGCAACACATAAATTTTAAGGATTACTTATGTAAATATACACATAGACAGCATAATAAATCATTTAACATCAGACATAAACACAGCAACTTGATAAAGGAGTTCACCCCACTTCGGGCTACATCTCCTGGTCCAGCTTCCAATGGATCATTATTATTAAATTGCTCAAAGTGCTCAAAAACATGTCTTACAGTGCTCAAAATGACAAACTGACTGCTTCAATGGCTCCGCAACATCCCAAAACCCCTGTCTGGGCTCTTTCGACACCTAAAACGGTCGAAAAATGAGAAAGATATGCCTCCTTGAAGCTCCTTCTCCAACTTTGTTGTCTCTAGTTCTACAATCTGCACCCTTGTTCTCCAAACCTGGCTCACACACTCATTTAAGCATAAAGAACCCAGTCCCATGCATAACCGCGCACTGGTACAAACCGTAGAACGGTTAGGGCACCTCCAGCCCCTAACCGCCTCGGCATTCGGTCATATGACCCATGCGACCTTGGGCTCGGCGAAAAAGTGGTTAGTCCATTTTAAAACTCCTGCGTGGTTATTACACCGACCAAACCACGGGTTCCACACATATATTAACCAAAGGTTAAAGTTTTAAAACCCCACACGTGTTTTTAATATAGTTTGCAACTATTGAATATACATATATGTAATATAACATTGCAATGTATTGCAATGCGCGCGCTACAATATATATATATATATATATATATATGGTCATATTACAATGCAACAGAACCATGGGTCGAGGCTTACGCCCCGACCCGCCCCCCTTTTCCATATAACATAACATCAATGTTAAATAAAAACTTAAAGGCATAGTTAACAAGGATCAAAGGTGGGACTGTTGGTTAGCGGAGTGTTATGAAAACTTTGGTGTTGGGGAGGTCCGGGGGTCGAACCCCGCGGCCTCCATATCATTTTACATAAACATAAACATATGAACCAACCATATAGTGACACGTGTCATCACAGCATTCATCGACAACCATCCAATAAAAATATTCTACATCATCATGATGGTACAGCCCTCCACGTGGCCGTACGGATTGTACGGACAGGTACAGTCAGCATCCCAAATTTTTGCCTGTTTGGCCTGGCGGACAGATCGTGATATCTCCTCCATATGGACTCTGTTTGCGAAAGTAAATATACCGCCAGAATCAGGAATACGAGACGAACGCAATGGCACTGTTTTCATCAAATTCTGAACACTTTGAAAATTGAGCAAAATTTGATCCCCTGATCACACCTCCCCATTGGAAAGCTTTTGGACCTCCAAAAGACTATCTCAGTCTATGTGAAGATGAGGGCATAGTTCCCTCACCCTTCCAACCTCAATCCACTTGGCCTTGCTTGGATTCGTCCCTTTAAGACCAACTCGTAAATACTCCACATTTCCTTGCTTCGAAGTTCGCATCCTCCTATCAAGTATGGTGTCTTCCTGCAGTTCTGTTAGATACTTTGGCGAAAAATAATCTATGGAAGGAATCTGAACATGCTCTCCTTGATCATTGATCAATGGAGGCTCATACAACTTCAATTCTCAACACTAACAACTGCATACATCTGCATATATGGAGGCAAATCTAAACGAAAATCATTGTTACCAATCTTGCCAACAATTTTGAAGGGACCATATCGAATTGGTTTCAACTTTTTACCTTCTCCTTTAAGCCTCTCCTTGCTGATGTAAAGCCACACTTCATCACCAACTTCGAAACTGTGATCAACATGATGCTTGTCATGTCTCGCTTTGTACTTGGCCTGACTCTTCTCCAACTGCTCTTGCACCACCTAATGTATCGACTGAATTTGTTCGATGAACTTCTCTGCCCGATCAATATCATACTGCCCATCAAC
>JASDQU010309204.1:125394-153948 GCA_032191745.1 Picea mariana
GAATTTGTGAAGGAGTTTTACCATGCCCATTGGGAAGATGTTTCGAACTTGAAGAAGAAGAAGATGATGATGATGATGATGGAGGAGGAGAGGGTGGTGGAGAAGCACCATTCCCCCCATCTCTGCCTGGAGCCTTGTCACCACCGCCTCCCTTATGCATTGAAGGGTTATAGCCTTCACCCTGCGACATCACGGTTCATTCCATTATGACTTTCATCATATCTCTCATCTGCATGAGAGTATACCTGAGGTCTGCTTCTTCATCTGGAACACGTTCATGATCTTCTGCATGTGCCATGCTTGGTGAATGTCTCTCTGCAACTCGCGGTGAATGAAACTGCTTCCTCCTCGTCGGATAAGAACTTGGCTCCACAAGTTGACCTTCTCCTCGTGTGAGTTTCAACCTTGTGAGCATCAGAAACAAAACTTGCAAAACAATCAAGTCTTCAAAACCAGTGCTATGATACCAACTTAATCTAAAATTGAAGAAGACTTGAAAAACTTGAATAATATTTGCAAGTTAAATTTTATGTGTTAAAAGCAACCAGATCAATTTGAAACACATAAATTTTAAGGATTACTTATGTAAATATACACATAGACAGCATAATAAATCATTGAACATCATACATAAACACAACAACTTGATAAAGGAGTTCACCCCACTTCGGGCTACATCTCCTGGTCCAGCTTCCAATGGATCATTATTATTAAATTGCTCAAAGTGCTCAAAAACATGTCTTACAGTGCTCAAAATGACAAATTGACTTCTTCAATGGCTCCGCAACGTCCCAAAACCCCTGTCTGGGCTCTTTCGGCACCTGAAACGGTCGAAAAATGAGAAAGATATGCCTCCTTGAAGCTCCTTCTCCAACTTTGTTGTCTCTGGTTCTACAATCTACACCCTTGTTCTCCAAACCTGGCTCACACACTCATTTAAGAATAAAGAACCCAGTCCCGTGCATAACCACGCACCGGTACAAACCATAGAATGGTTAGAGTGCCTCCATCCCCTAACCTCCCCGGCATTCGGTCATATGACCCATGCGACCTTGGGCTCAGCGAAAAAGTGGTTAGTCCGTTTTAAAACTCCCGCGCGGTTATTACACTGACCAAACCACGGGTTCCACACA
This sequence comes from Picea mariana, assembly GCA_032191745.1. Lineage (NCBI taxonomy): Eukaryota > Viridiplantae > Streptophyta > Pinopsida > Pinales > Pinaceae > Picea > Picea mariana. The sequence continues at coordinate 126,528 of JASDQU010309204.1, forward strand.
TATATTAACCAAAGGTTAAAGTTTTAAAACCACGCGTGCGTTTTTAATATAGTTTGCAACTATTGAATATACATATATGTAATATAACATTGCAATGTATTGCAATGCGCGTGCCACAATATATATATATGGTCATATTACAATGCAACAGAACCATGGGTCGAGGCTTAAGCCCCGACCCGCCCCCCTTTTCCATATAACATAACATCAATGTTAAATAAAAACTTAAAGGCATAGTTAACAAGGATCAAAGGCGAGACTTTTGGTTAGCGGAGTGTTATGAAAACTTTGGTGTTGGGGAGGTCCGGGGGTCGAACCTCGCGGCCTCCATATCATTTTACATAAACATAAACATATGAACCAACCATATAGTGACACATGTCATCACAGCATTCGTCGACAACCATCCAATAAAAATATGCCATGTCATCAAACTGCCACATCATCATGATGGTACAGCCCTCCACGTGGCCATACGGACTGTACGGACAGGTACAGTCAGCATCCCAAATTTTTGCCTATTTGGCCTGGTGGACAGATCACGATATCTCCTCCATACGGACTCCATTTGCGAAAGTAAATATACCGCCAAAATCAGGAAGACGAGATGGACGCAATGGCACTATTTTCGTTGCATTCCTAACACTTTGAAAATTGAGCAAAATTTGATCCCATGATCACCTTCCAAGTCGAAATAGCCTCCACCCATTTGGTGAAATAATCTGTGGTGGTGAGGATCCATTTTTGTTGAGCGTTGGAATGTGGGTTGATTTCGCTTATAAAATCTAACCCCCATTGTTGAAAAGGGGCTTTGTTTTTTACAGTAACCAGAGGTAGCGTTGGAAGATTTTGTTTTCCTATGAATAGCTGGCAAGAGTTATAGGATCTAACTTTGATGTTGACATCTGAGAAAATTTTAGGCCAATAATATCCTTCCCTAAATATTTTATAAGTTGTTGCCCTCCAAGCGTGATGCCCTCCGCACACTCCTTCGTGAAATTCGTTTATGACCCCCTATGTCTCTGATTCTACCAAACAAACTAATAGGAAGCCTAAGGGGTCCTTCCAGTACATTTGACTTTTGGATATACAATGCTTCACCACATGCAGCTTCAGTGTCCTGTCTTTAGCTGGAGGTATATTGCTAGGGCATTTCAGGGTCAGTAGGTAGGACACTATATCTATATACCAATCTGATAAGGTAAACTTCTCTTTGTTTCTGGAGATAGCTATTTGGTCTCCAGGCTCATTTATGTTCCCATGTCCTTTGTATCCTTGCAGGTTATTTATTCTGAGTGCTCTGAAATTTGATTCCACCAAGAGCTTAGCCAGACCTTGTCCTTTTACTAGTTTCGTCCGTTTTACCTCTAGGTCGAACTCTTGAATTTTAGCGAGCCACTGACCCCTTTTTCCATCACTATCAGGATGAACCAATATATCCTTCATGGAACTGGTGGGAATGTATGCGATTAACTTGGAGTGAAACACGTAAGTTCTAAAAGCCTTCAAAGACTTAACCATAGCATACGCTTGTTTCTCTATTATATTGTATCTCAGTTCAACATCTCTGATACTTTTACTAAAAAAGGCTATTGGTTGCTCGAAACCCTCTTCATTCTTCTGGAGAAGTACTATCGTCACTGTGTGTTCAGAGGTGAATGAGAAAATAAAAAAATCCTTTAGGTAATCAGGGCTTGCCAATATGAGTGCTTTGTTGATAACTTTCTTGATGCGTGCAAACGATGCTTTAGCCTCTGCCATCCATTTCACTTCATTGTTCTTCTTTAGCATACTTGTGATCAATTTCACAATTTCAGCAAAGTTTGGGATAAATCTTCTCAAAAAGTTTATTTTTCCTAAAATTGACTGAATTTCTTTTATATTTCTAGGAATATTTATGGTGTCTATAGCTTCTACCCTTTTAGGGTTGATTTTAATTCTGTCCCGAGACACAATGTGGGCCAAGAGTTTACCTTCTTTCATCGCAAAGTGAGACTTCTTGGGGTTTAAAGACAAACCGAATTTTCGACATTTTTCAAACGTTTTCTTTAGGTGTAACAGATGGTCTTCGTCAGATTTACAGAAGACAGTTAGGTCGTCGAGGTAGATAACCATAAATTTATCTCTTTCACCGAAGAAGGAAATATCCATAGCGCGTTGCAACATAGCACCTACGTTCATCAGACCAAAAGGCATTTTTTCATACATGAACATGCCCCAAGGGGTGGTGAAAGCTATTTTTTATTTATCATGCTCGTTGAAAGCAATTTGATTGTAACCGGAAGACCCATCGATCATTGACATCCTATTTGCCCCAACTACTTTTTCCAAAATGTGATCCATTTTGGGCAGAGGATAGTTATCTTTGAGAGAGGACTTGTTCAGATTTCTAAAATCAACGCACAGTTTGATCTCCCCTCTTTTCTTCCTAACCAGGACTAAGTTTGCCACCCAGTCAGAGTACCTGAGAGGTACAATTATTTTTGCATCTAACAGCTTTTTCACTTCTCTTTCGACCACAGGGAGTAAAATGGGGTTGATTTGTCTGAGCTTCTGTCTGAAGGGTTTAACACCAGGTTTCAAAGGTATCTTATGCTCGATCACAGAGGTATCATAGGTTCTAAGCTCATCATAAGACCATGCAAAGACATCTTTATACCTTCTGAGTAAGTCCTTATACTTGCTTTTTATCTCAGGATGAAGGTACTTTGATAACTTCACTATCCTATGCTCTTTGGTGGTGCCCATGTCACAGTCTTCGACCTCCTCCAGTTGGGGCTGTAAGGTGGACTTCAAAGGCATGCCATTTTGATCAAACAACATTTCCAGAGGTATCAGGCCCTTAGGGATCTGATTACTTTTTAACACTAGCAGGCGATGATTTGCAATTTTTTCTTGGAACTCCTGAGGCTCCTCCCCTTCTTGCATAATCCAGGTATGATTATTTTGGTTTTACTGGTCAATGTGGGTTTCGGAGAAATCACCCACAATTTTTAGGAACTTTCCGATCTGTTCTTCATCTTCGAAAACCTGCCAGTGTTGTATGTTGTTTGGTATGGATGGTCTGTGCCTTACCTCTATGTGGTATTTTAATTTGAAAGTGGTAGGGGGTGCAAAAGTCGAAGCTGCTTTGGCCAGTGAATTGGCCTGCTAGTTTTCATCTCCTAGGATGAAATGAACCTTTACCGATGAAAAGAAATTTTCCGTTAGATCCCAGACACAATTTCTGTAGGACCTCATTCTTGGGTGCTTGTCCTGGTACTTCCAATTTACCTGCTTCACAATCAGTTCAGCATCTCCAGAGACCTCTAAGATCCTTATGTTCAGCTTCTTGGCAGCTTCCAGACCCAAGACTAGAGCTTCATATTTGCAAACGTTGTTTGTGCAGTATACGTCCCACTGTAGCCTGTAAGAGAAGGGAATGGCGAATTCATTTTCAGGTGCTACAAAAATCACTCCCGCACCTGCCCCTTCGCACGATGAAGCACCATCAAAGAACATTTTCCAAATTCCAGTGTTGTACACATTTTTAGCTGTTTTTTCAGTTTTTATTTCATCGATGTCACTTTATTCTGTACAATTATCTTCAGTATTGTTGAAGGAAAGAATACAATTTCCTAGGTCTTGATCGACGATGTAAACAGGGTAATTGTTAGGATTTTGTGGATCACTTACTGTATATGCCAACCGTGTTTCCCTGTATAACCGTGTGAACTGTCCACCACAAACAGGGATTGTGGTGTAGGTAATATCTAGTTGAAGGGATCCCTCGATCTTGGCTCCCCAAGATCTAGATAATAGTAAACCATACTTCAAGGGTATATCAATGACAACTATGTCCATTAGGACATTTTTCAAAATGTGGCCCAAAAGTGATATTAGGCTTGTCATCTTCCAGATTTATTACGTCGGACTGACTCTCTAGATTCGAAAAATTTATCATCTTGGCTATTTGTTTTCAGTACATAGGATTATTCACCAACTCAACCAAAGGTATTGGTATCTTGATCTTTTTTATATCGCTTTCTAGGCAGAAAACTCCCGTGGTTTTATCTGTTTCCTTGGCTGAAACATCGAGCTCTTTCCTATCCATTTTATTTAGTAGCACTGTTTTATTTTTAGCATTTCTAGTTTTGGGTGTCCACGTTTTAGCTGCCTTAGTTCTTCTCACTTGGGTTTCGGTCCCTTTTGCGTTGGTATTATGCGAATCTACCGCTATGTTACTCTGCATCTTGGTCTCTTTTTGGACGAGATCGTATATTTCGCCCCTAGGAAAAATTTTCTTGGGTTGCGCATTCGACACGGGTTTTTTTTTGGGCCTCAGATTGTATTTGTGTTGGAGCTCGTACATTATGTTGTCAGCCATTCCTTGATAAGCGAAATCATCAGCGCCATTTAGGTTATTGTCTTTGACCGATGATTGTTTAGTTTTCATAGACTTATCATAATCTTCTTTCATCAAGTGAGGTTGTACACAATCATCGCCTAGGTTGTTTACGTCTTCTTCCAAGTCTTCAAACTCTTGCATATCATTTCCCCCAATAAAAGTTACATTTTTCAGAGGTGCTTGGATCTTTTCGTCTTCATTTTTAATTTGTCTTGGTTGGAACTAAGGATTGGGATTTCTCTTGAATTCCCTCTTAACGAATTGATCAACTTTGGATTGATCTAGCTCCATTCTTGAGATTTTGTTTGATAGTTATTTTATTATCCTAGCCATATCATCCATTTTGTCATCTGAGGATCTTCCAGATCCAGAGGGACCTGCTTGTTCTCTAAGACGTCTAGTTTCCCTGTTTCCTGTCTTGATTTTCCTTTTTAATTTACCTAAAGCCATCATGTTTGACTCAATTTCCAAAGTGTCATCTTGCATTCAGGTTAGGTCGACACGTCTCCTTTCTCTTAATAGAAGAGAAAAATCGGGTTCAATAGCTAATGTGAAAGTTACTTTGGCGATGGGTTGAGATGGTTTAACTTCAACAGGGATATTATTATACAACTTGTTAAACCTTTGGATAAATTCCATAACAGTTTCAGATCCCTTTTTCTTTAAAGACCCGAACTCAGTTAAATAGTATAAATGATCCTTTCTTTCGCCCCATTGTTTGAGAAATAGGTCTTCTAGTGCATCGTAGGATATGATTGAACCTAGGGGAAGGATCTGAAACCAAGTTCTTACCTGTCAGTTGAAGGTTTGGACAAACAATTGGGAATACATGTCCTCATGCTCGAGATATAGAATATCAGTGCATTGATCAAAAAAATTGATATGCTCAGCTACAGTTAGATCCCCTTCTGCTGTGAACTTGGGTAAGTTTTTCATATAGTTTTCAGGTAAATCATGGAGAGGTATTGGAAGGACCAAGGGGGCGTATCTGTGGCTAATTTGGTGAAAAACCTGGGAGGCGGTTGTTGGCCTTGACCTCCTATTCCCCCTGCTCCTCCCCTGGCAACGGCCATGGATAACCTAGGAGAGGAAATCGGTGCATTATAAATAGGGTTGGCAAAGATGTATAGTGTCTCTGTGGCTTCCTCGGGGTGGAAAGGGGGAAAGTTAGGAAACATTTTACCAGGGGAGGTGAAATATGAAAAAGGAGAAGAAGGTATACATGGACTCGGCTCCTCCGACTTGCAGGATATGTAAATGGGAGAACCCACCAGTGTCGAATCCGTGTAAGTGGCAACTTCTTCAAGGCCTTGAGTGACAGAGCAGTTTATATTGAGAGTCAGTGGGATATCGATAGGGACGAGCTTTGAGGCAGGAGTGTCACCCCTTGTAACGTAAGAGGTAGTCAGAGAGGTCTCGATTTTGATCTCCGGTAGGAGTTGCTCGGGCTTCAGGGTCTCAGCTTCGACGACACTGTCTGATAATTTCCTAAGAGGAAGTTCTCCCAAGGATGAATGTTTGAAAGAGGGATTATCTTTATACTAACTTGAATTGGGTTGATATGCAACCATGTTTTGTTTAAAAAGACCCCTTGGTCTTAGTATTTGTTCAGGGTCGAAAACTGGCACTGTCTGTTTGGCATCTAGGTTTTGTCTGGTGTTCTTCTGAAAGGATTCCAACTTACTTAAGAGTGGATTCCCCAAGTTAATGATGAAGGTTTAGCCTTAACAAGGTGTTTTCTCTTTGTTCACTATCAAAAAATGAAACTTGGAAATGTCATTTTCTTAGGGGAAAGTGACTATGATTCTCCGTCCCCAGCAGCAGTGCCAGAAAGAAGTTGTTCCTGAGTATACACTTAAGTCTATAAAGTGTAGAGTCTAAGCATCTAAAACGAGTGAAAGAAAAGGAAGGGGAAGAAACAACTTCCAGGGATGAAGCTATGGCCAATCTCTGAGTTGTCTCTGTCTAGCTTCCAAATATTCTTGAATGCTGATATCCCACTCGATAGCGGCCCATGAACATTCGAGCTTTGTCTGGGTGGTAGCGGTCTTAAGTATGGTATCGAAAATATTCAAAGCAATGCTGGTTTGGTCCGACAGACTAGGTTCGATGTTGGGCTGTCTTACGACGGGTACATTCATGGGGAGAATAGAGCTTTAAAAGAAGGTTGGTGTTTTAAAGTGCTTATCTCAACTTTAGATTATATGAGGAAAATTTAGTGAAGCCAATCGAAGTGTTTAACAAAATCGAAGGTCGTTTTCCATAACTAATTTTAAAATCTTGAAACGAGTGTGAAAACATAGAGTTGTCAATAATGTGGGGCATCAATTTTAGAGGAATCCCACGCTGTAGAAGAAGAAGAAAGGATAGGAATACCTTGATGAAATCATATAATGTAGAGATCTAAGTAATTCACCGGTCTTGTACTTGCTAGTAGCCCATATAGAGGAAAAATTGTAAATAACTAGATACCTAGAACCTGATCACCACAGTAGAAGTTATTCTAAATTGCAGCTAAAACATTCATCAAAGACGTATATGTAAAAAATGACATGAAGCATGAAATACAGAGGAAAAACACATAACTCAATCTTGACAGAATATGAAGTCTTCAATTCACTTTGTATTAATCCTGGCTAAAAAGAACTTTCTCTATTACAATCTACCACTGGCAAAAAGCATGTTCTATTACAATCTCCCCGTTATTTAAACAAACTTCTGAACATCTAGAGTTATGATCATTTTGGAAACCTGTAAATTACAAATGGAAAATTGGAGTGTTTCATCTCCTCATATTTGTCTTCCCTCGTAAGGGTGGAGCACCTTCCTTTCTCTGCCTTTTCATCTCTACAAATAGAATGAGTTGACATCTGTCATAATTTAGCACAAAAAACCTGCCCCTTCACCTTCTCAATGCAAATGACACACCTCTCCACCAACTGGGATATCAACCTGGAAGGCTCTTCTTGGTTACTTGCCTCACAGGTGTAACAACTCTTCACCAATCGTGGCAACCTTTTCCCTACTTGTCAGTCTTCTGTGATGATAGAGCATAATTGTAAACTTGGTTGTACTAGCCATTTGTCCACTTGGACCATATCAACCTGTCTTATCTGGGATATCTCCACTTGCTCTTTCTCCACGTTTTCTTTGATGTCCACCAGGTGTTTATCTATATTGATTTTTCCCAACGTCCTAGCATTGCCTTCCTTATCAAGGTCTAGCAAACTTTTACTTATCAAGGAGAACATTTCCTCACAATAATTCATCACTTCATTAGCTCTCCCCCTGCTTTCTAATGTATTATGCTCCCAGACCTTCAACAAGATATTCCCTCTAGTTTGTTCTGCAATGGATAATTTGGAGTTGTTGGCCATCTCTATCTTCGTCGTAGCTATAACAATTTCTTGGAAAGAAACCCGAGCTACCTCGGCTTCCTTTTACCTCAAAGAAATACTTTCTAACCCTTGATATATCGTCTGAAAGTGGTTCTGAATGGTTCCTACTTTTACAAGAAATTCTTGTTGAGCCATTAATACTTTCTGTTGGATTTTGGCAGCTTGGGATATGAACATTTTTATGTATAAAACCTGATTCTCGGCAACATCCAACTTCGATTGTAATTCTATAATTTGTTTCCCCTGCTAGCTTACCTACGTTTGGATAATTTGTGCCGACTGGCGCACCTGCTCAAGGTCGGATCTAAGTTTCTCGATCTCCTACAGATCGACTATTCGGGCTTGCTCGAGGCTTTTGCTCACCTCATCCTTGGCATTTGCTTCAACAGTAGCCACTTTAGCTTCCAATTTACTAATAAACAGGTTCTTTTGTTTCAACTGGGCCTTCAAAGTTCCAAATGAGTATTGATTGGTTGTTGCATAAGCCCCTAGTGTTGTTGCTATCTTGTCTACGAATTCTTCCTCTTTCACGGACTTCCCATCTGTCATGATTTTGAATTTTTTAGCCACTACACCCTCTCTTTGATATAATTCTTACCTCACCACAGCCTTTCTTTTTTTATCAAAGAAAAATTCGTTAGGAGGCAGCTCCTCTACAGAAATGGGCATCAGTTCTTCATCGAAAATCCACCTCGCATCAGGATTCCCCTTTGTGAACTGTAAGGGTGTGATAATAGCAATCGGACTATTGACTTACTTGGATGGTTGTTTTGGGGTAACATTTTTTACTGGCTTGTTTGACATGAGCGATAGTGAGTCGCCCAATCCTTGCGAGGGTATCTCTACTTGACCTTGGACCTGCTTGCCTGGCATACCCTTTTCAGGGTTTCCTTCCTGTTTGTAGGGGACTTCGGCTACTTTCTCTGAGGTTCCAAACTCCCCTGTTTTCCCTTGGTTCTTCTCCCTATTAGGACTCGATTCCTTTGCACCTTTGGCTTCCGTCTGTTGTGTAACTGGAAGCTTTGGGGCTTCACCTTGTAAAATCTGGGGGAGGCAACTCCGCCAGTGCTCCTAGAATTTCAAGAAATCGATGATATATCTAGGTGGCAGTGTTTGAATCGGACTTAGGACTTCAGAGTAGGACCTCGCACCTCGCACCCTGGAATATTTCATCATGAGGGGAATCCTCGGGTTCATATCTCTTCAGGCCACAACTCGCTAGGTGATTGCTTACAACCTTATGAGGGTCGTGCTTTTTGAACTCAATATCCACTAGCTTCATTTCTTCTAAAACCGTACCCTCGGCTTTGGCATGGCCAAAATATAACAAGGAATATGCATCAATATGAATGGGCAAGGACGACCATACCTTTTTTTATACTCCTTTGAGCTCTTTGCTTATTCTGTCGAGGACAGTATGCCTGGTGATCTCGCGACACAATATCTTATCTGGCAAGAAAAGCGGTAGAGCATATGGAGGAACAGAGGTGTCAAAAACCCTAATGTATGAAAACTCCACCTCTATATACCAATATGCCACATTACTCAGGTTGGTTGTGACGCTATCCGAAATCCTGGGTGGCAGTTGGCCGAAGATGGCGACACGCAATGGCACCATTACCCAGTTGAAGATATCGTAGATGTATTCTTTGGCTTTATCCTCCCAAAGCTTCGAGTGGTAGACATGAATAGGCTATGTATTAGATGGAGCCCAACTCCAGTTCATTAGTGGGAAGGGTGTCATGAAGCAGATGGCATCCATGATGTAAGCAGACATAAAGAACGAAGTTTCTTTCTTACTTTCCCTCTGTGCTCGATATTCAGTAATTCGACTGGTCAGACTATCAAACAACAGTCTGGCCCAGTCGAAGGAGAAACCCTCAACAATTGTATGAATGAGAGGAACCCATGGGAGGAAAAAATGGGTAGTGTCTTCCTTCCCATACAACCTGCAAGTCATCATCTCTATGTACTTGAATTGTGGCTCCAAGGAAGAGATTGAATAGATCCCGTTAGTATCAGCCCTAAATTTCGCTAGGTGTGAGACCCAATATTTGATCAGATCGGATACAAATTTTGCATACTGCTTGCACTCCTTCTTCTTGAAACCTTCTATAAATTCAACATTGTGAGTAAGGTTTGGTTTGGGTGACAATTTATACATTGTCCGCAAATTTTTTGGCCTGAAAGTACCAATCGTCACCTTCTGTTCGCTAATAATCGTCCTAATCGGGATGTCCACATGGTCCAGCACCCACCTGATCATATCACAATAGGGAAGAAGTTGGGGCCTCACCGCTATTTTGTGCATCTCTGCTTGAGCGATGATTTTGTATTTGGTTGATAAGTCATCCTTCTCATTGTCGCTAGAATCATCTGAACAGTTTACCGACTTGGATTGCAAAATGTTGGAAACGTATGACCATGTCTTGAAAGAATTAATTCTTTAGGGTGAGGTATTGGAAACAACGTCTGAACCTTGACCTGAACTCTCGGCAATTGAATTGGGTATTTTTCTTGGAGCCATGATAGAGAAACCTACAACTGGACCACCTGTCGAAAAAATTCAAAATCACAAACAGTGGTTATCCTGGTAAAATGGCTCTGTGCGCAAATAGAAATGAAAACTGAAATAATGAAGGACAAGCTCTCTATCTTGGTCATTTAAAACCCTAGTGTCCTTGCCAATAGAACGGTCAAATCACTAAATAGAAATATTTAGAAGTAAAAAAGAGATCCTACTATCTGTCACCTCACTACAATTCAAATAAATGCCATAAATGCTTGACGAGTCATAACATTGGAAATCGTAGGATCATTCAAGATTTCATCCATAAACTACGTGCGTTAAAGTTTATTTAAGGCACTAATTAAATGTAAATTTAAATGTGTTGAACCTGCACCAGAATAGATCTATCTAGAAAATACCACACACATTTGCAGAGAGAAATTGAGAAAGAAGAAGCAAGAGAGAAAGAATGGAAGAATTCTCATTAACTGTATTCCACACTCAAAGAGTGAATAATTTAAAATAGATATAGGATACATGAGTAACTAATGAGCGATAGTGGTGGTCTAGATTGATCTGGACACACAACAGTAGTTACAAGAGTAAAGGACCACCTAGTCTAGTCTCTCAGGCAGTTATGGGAGTGAACTGCCACCTAGCTGAGTTAACTAGTCAACTAGTCTTCACTTAACTGACTGAACAAAGAGTAGTGAGTTGGTGATGATATCAATGCCGCATGGTGACAAAACCAATGCAACATCTCAACTCAACTCAACTATTCAAACTGAAGTGTCAACTGAAAGAGAATATTCTTCGGGTGGAATATTTTCCCCTAAAATATAGGAGACTAGATAATGACTAATTATGACTAATAAACAAGGAATAACCTTAAGAAAAATAAATCCTAGGTGTTGGCGAAGTAACTCCAATAGATTTAAAGATGACTCATTATTTTCGTGTCATGGTTGATAATAAGTACAAATGGATGAACTCCAAAGTGGTCCCCTTATGGTGAAATCCCTCATGGGAAGTTGCTTTGCGGTTGAGTTGGGGTTGAGAGAACCCATGCTTGTATGTGGAATAATGAGATGAAGATCAGTGATTTTGTTGGTGAAACTATCCTAGATGGATAGTTCTTGTCATGCCATTTCCGATGGTATGTGGAATGTCACATAACTCCTCACGGTTTGAGAGCTATGGCCCTACAAATTTGAAGGACCCCCATATGATGGCTTGAAGCCCCATAAGGTCAAATAAGTCAAAGTGCTTGAAAAGAAGAAATTATTATTTAAATGATAAAGTGAAGTGACAAAATCAAGAAGTATTATTTAAATATTAAAGTAAGGTGACAAAATCGAGGAGGAATATTTAAATGATGAAGTAATGGAGAACTTTCTATTTATGGAAAGTGGTTAACCCTAAAATAAGGAAAATAGGTTAAGTGACCTAGAAATGGGTTAAGTTACCTAGAAGTGGGTTAAGTGATCTAGAAGATGAAGAGTATAGATAAGAGGCTAGGGTCTCTTGTGAAAGGTACATTTGAAAAGAAGATTTTTGGGAGTATCTCTTGTGTATATTTTGTGAGTATCTCTTGAGCATGATTGAAGATCTATTCTAAGAAAGAGAGTGTGAGGAGGATCTCATGCACACATCAAAGTTTCGGCAATGTCTGATATCTTGACAAAAAAAGATTCAGAGCTTCAAAAACCCTAGTTTCTAAGGTATACGAAGACTTTAATGGACCAGGACGTATACATATGCGGGCTGTATGAGGACAGGGTGCGTATAGTGGATAATATATTGGATATTTGTGTTTGAGCTGATGAATGGCTATTGAAGAATGAAGCAGGTTCCAAATCTGCATTCTATAGACTCATATCTGTCACTGAGACTCTGGTATGGTTGCATTATTGTCTTGATGGATACTATTTCTTGTTTTGTTGTGAATGCTTAGGGCATTCTTGGTATGGCTGCTATGATGTGATTTATGCTGGTTGATGGAGTAAGAAGTACTCTTGTGATTCAATGGTGATATGAGTGCTATGATATACTATTTTCTTATACATGATTGAGTTAGCATTCATATTGATTGGTTGTGGAGCATGAGTAGACTATTGGATAGATTGGATGTGTTGTGACTAGTTGTGGATCAGATTGGATAGTGAGAAATAGAGGAGAATGTGATTGCATGTTGCAGAGGATCTGAGTATGTGAAGCAAAGAAAAAACCTAGTTTTTCATAAGTATACGCATGTTGCATTGTAGACTGGCCGCATACATACGTGGATTGTAGTGAGCCAGGGAGTGTACACACACAGGCTGCACTACTGACAGGTCGCGTACCTATGACAGATTGATATCTGTGGATGATTGTTGCCTCATCTCTGTTGGTGCTGAGGATGTAAGATGAGTCTTGCATATAGAGTTGGTGCTCTTGTAGAATTGTACTATATTCAGTTGTTGTTGATAAATTCTATTAGCACAACATTGGTTTATGCCTCAACATTTCATAAGTGGTGCTACCTAATATTTCACAGAGAACAGAATCTGCATTTCATCATTCATTTTGGAAAATGAATACAATTGTTATGGGATTTTTATTTGTCTTGGGGAAAATTGAAATTATATTGAGTTATTCCCAATATCCAAGTTCAATCATCAAATCACCCATGGATTTATGCTACCGAATTGCATGCAGAAGCGCAGTCGGGCGCTACCTACAGGCACTGCGTAATATTCTGGCAGAGGCTAAATTATGGAGAGTTATTCTGCCAGTTTTGAGTCACTAATTTAAAACTTGGGTTATGAGCAGTTGAGGATGTATTTTTGAAAACTGGAGAATTTTTTTGTTCATAACATTCTAAATAACAAAAACCTCTCTCATTTTTTCAAAATGTGTTTTGGTTTTATAGATATTGGATATAGAAGTAGGCGTTGTGTACTCTGCACAGTGGCGTTGCGTACTAATTTCCTGTAGCGGTCACAGTTTTGATATTCGCCTTGTTGGGAGGTTGCCACATGTCAAGGAGAGTTCAAATAGATTCTCAAGGATCAATTAGATATCAAGGGACACCTACACATAAGATTTAGCTCCAGCAAAGGCCTCATGCATGAGGTGGAAACAATTTATTAATAACTTCCAATAAATTCTTAAAAATCAGCAGTTTGTTGGATTTTTGTCTCTTTGACTGTTGCCACCTATCTCCAAGGCTTAGAATCCAATGGAGGAGATGGGATTCGAACTCCTTAGGTTATTTGGATGCTATTTTCTATTTAAAGAAGGAGATATATCTTGGATAAGGGAGGGATGATCCAAGAGAGGCTAGAGAGAGTAGGAATAGGCAGTTTTCTGTTTGTGTTCATTTGTAAGCCTGTGGGCATTTTAGGATTGTAATCATTACTGCTATTGGAGACTCATGAGAGCTGTGATTTCAGATTGTAACTCTTCTTTTATATTTCTTCTTATTTGAATATATTGTATATTTGAGGATCAAATGTTTTCAATGATTTATGGATCCCTAAGCAGTAGATGATCTGTTGTATTTTTCCCATCAGTCATTGTTTATATTCAAGTATTTGTTGATTCATTGAATTGAGAGGATCTCTATTTACTAAACATTCTATCTTATGTTATCCTTCTTCATTTCTTCCACCTATCAACATATAATCTTGTTTTTCATTAAGCATCTTTTGTGCCTTAGATGAGTGGGATGTTTGTGACTCCATTGCCCATTGGTGTAGCCTACTGATCTACAGTTTGTTGCCCTCTCTCTTTCTTTATCCATCTTGTTGATCCACCTATTCAAAACCAAATTTATCTTTTACATTTTGATGGGTGTTGAGCTTACACTTTAGCAGTCAAAGTGTGACTTTCAGTGCTAACATTTTTGGCACCGTTGCCAGGGACGGATTTAAGCAGATTGAAAAGCTCCCTGGGAATAATGACATTGCACAACTCCAACTTTAGATGGTGACTGAAGTTGGACACCTTCAAGACTGTACATTCACCATGGCGACTCCATTGTTGAGAATATGTTGGTGTCTCCACCGGGGATGAGAAAAATCAAATGGCTATGAAGGCTATCCTAGCAAGAAGGTTTTCCCCACTCAATTTCTCATCCATAGATGGTTATCCACATCTTGTGCCTCAAATTGATGAATGGAAAGATCTGCTGCCCATATTTTATGAAGGTGATGATGACAACCCTTTTGAGAATGTTCATGAATTTCATGCTTTGATGCAGCAGCTTGACATCTATCATGAAGATATATTGATGAAAATGTTCATGTATTCATTGGAAGGCGATGCGAGGCAATGTTATAGAACATTCCCTGCTTCTAGTATTTCCTCTTTGGAGGACTTTCATGATGTTTTTTATTCTCATTGCAAGAGAATTTATCCAGCTGAAAGACTTTTTGAGAATTTTTGTGAGGGGTATGCATCATATATTCAAGATTCAGCAAGTGATTCCTCTAGTAGTGATGATGAAGGGGATGATTATAGAGATTGGGAATTAGATGATGAGTTTCATAATGATTTTCCTAAATTTGAAGAACAAATGCATCATTCATGTCAAAATATAGGTCCCCAAGAGAAAGATCAATATGAACAATCCATCATTTCCTTGTCTCCTCCTTTTCTCAATTCTTTAAGTCAAGAGGTCATCTTAGATTCAGATTTATTTTATCATGAGAATAGTGTTGTAGCTTGTCATGACCAAATTCATAGATTATCAGTCCCTCCTATTGTTAATGAACCAATGTGCCATGATTTTCCAAGTTTTGATGACTATGAAGATGTTTTCCCTGAGCAACCAGTTGTCCTAGCTATTGTACTAATCCCCTCAGCCATTAATAGTCAAATGGTCATTGATTCACCTTTTTATGATGATTATGAAGATGATTTCTATGAACAATTTGTTGAAGACCTTACATCACAAAAGTACCCTTCCCATCAAAGCAACAATAGCTTGTTTTAACCCTCACGTCATATTTGTGTTGCTGAAAAAGAAGAAAAAGACGATAATCTAATTTTAGAGGGTGAAAAACTAAGAAATTGGGACCATAATCCAAGATATGATAAATATCCCTCACAATCAGAAGATAAGATAGAAGAATTTAGTTTCCCAAGCACTTCTAATTGTGATGAACTGCCCTATCAACCCCCTATTCCTCTTGAAGACACAAGCTCAGTTTCATCAACCCCTATTCCTCTTTAAGACACAAGCTCAGTTTCATCAAGCAGCCAAGATCAAATGACATGTGATCAGATGAGAAAGGTTGAAATTAAAGAAAGACAAGCATCACTAAGACTTTTTCCTAATACACCTCATGACCAAGAGTGGACCAAGGCCATATGCATTGAGGATGAATCAGAGAATCAGCAAGCCATACAACAACCAAGAACAATGGATGAAGGACCTAATGCAATACTTTTCCTTTTTACACAAAGCAATGTTGTAGGAGCAAGTATTGATGATGTTTTTCAGGGTCCATTTGCAGCCTGCCTGCAAGCATAAAATCGGCCTAGGCTCATTGATTTCTTCAATGGAAAGTGTATTTCCAAATGTTTCTTTGACACACCTTCAAGTAAGAGTTATCTCTAGTGCTTAAGCAAGCACATTTCAAAACTTCAAACAGTTGAAAAAATGATGAAATGGCTTCATTGGTTGTTTCATGTAACTTGAAAGCTTCATTTTCCCAATAATTAGAGTAGGTGTGTGCAATAAGCTTGTTGGACAAGCATCGTTTTCATCAGTTTGTCATTTTTAGTTTTCATTTTCATTTAGTTTCAGTTGAAGGTCATAGATCAAAGAAGATTGCAAAGGTTAAAGGTTGAGAGCATGACTCCACAAGCCCAAAGGATAAGGCACTGAAACTACAAGAGTTCTTAGAGCCTCACAGGGAGGACTCTATCCCCCATGGAGCCTATATTAGCACAAGATTGGTTTATGCCTCAGTTTTTCATAAGTGGTGCTACCTACAAGCGCTACCTAATATTTCATAGAGAACATAATCTGCATTTCATCATTCATTTTGGCAAATGAATACAATTGTTATGGGATTTTTATTTGTTTTGGAGAAAATTGAAATTATATTGAGTTATTCCCAATATCCAAGTTCAAGCATCAAAGCACCCATGGATTTATGCTACCGAATTGCATGCAGAAACATAGTCGGGCGCTACCTACAGGCGCTATGTAATATTCTGGCAGAGGCTAAATTGTGCAGAGTTATTCTGCTAGTTTTTAGTCACTAATTTAAAACTTGGGTTATGAGGAACTGAGGATGTATTTTTTAAAACTAGGGGAGGTTTTTGTTCATAAAATTACAAATAACAAAAAAATCTCTCATTTTTTCAAAATGTGTTTTGGTTTTAGAGATATTGGATATAGAAGTAGGCATTGCATACTCTTCACAGTGGCGCTATGTACTAATTTCCTGTAGCAGTCACAGTTTTGATATTTGCCTTGTTGGGAGGTTGCCACATGTCAAGGAGAGTTCAAATGGATTCTCAAGGATCAGTTAGATATCAAGGGACACCTGCACCTAATATTTAGCTCCAACAAATGCCTCATGCATGAGGTGGAAACAATTTATTAATGACTTCCAACAAATTCCTGAAAATCAGCAGTTTGTTGGATTTTTGTCTCTTTGACTGTTGCCACCTATCTCCAAGGCTTAGAATCCAATGGAGGAGATGAGATTCGACCTCCTTAGGTTATTTGGATGTTATTTTCTATTTAAAGAAGGAGATATATCTTGGAGAATGGAGGGATGAGCCAAGACAGGCTAGAGAGAGTAGGAATAGGCAGTTTTCTGTGTGTGTTCATTTGTAAGCCTGTGGGCATTTTAGGATTGTAAGAATTACTGCTATTGGAGACTCATGAGAGCTATGATTTCAGATTGTAACTCTTCTTTTATATTTCTTCTTATTTGAATATATTTCATATTTGAGGATCAAAGGTTTTCAATGATTTATGGATCCCTAAGCAGTAGAGGATCTGCTGTATTTTTCCCTTCAATCATTGATTATATTCAAGTATTTGTTGATTCATTGAATTGACAGGATCTCTATTTACTAAACATTCTATCTTATGTTTTCCTTCTTCATTTCTTCCACCTATCAGCATATAATCTTGTTTTTTGTTAAGCAACTTTTGTGCCTTATATGAGTGGGATGTTTGTGACTCCATTTCCCATTGGTGTAGCCTACTAATATGCAGTTTGTTGCCCTCTCTCTTTCTTTATCCATCTTTTTGATCCACCTATTCAAAACCAAAGTTATCTTTTACATTATGATGGGTGTTGAGCTTACACTTTAGCAGTCAAAGTGTGACTTTCAGTGCTAACAAAGCCCAAGGTTTGTAGTCCGTAATAAAAATAAAATGTGCATACATCTTGTGTTATTTGTCTTCCTTGTGGTGATGAATTATTGATGATATATGTTTTTGATATATGTTTTTGATATATGTTCACATCTAACTGGTTACAAATGACAGCAATGAGCAATGAATAAATGTTGAATGCTAACTAATGAGTTTTGTGTGAGAGGAAAGTTTTTGAAAAAGAGCCCCACACTCATTCACCCCCCCCCCCCTCTAAGTGTGGTAGGTGTGTCCAACAATTGGTATCAGAGAAGGCCTTCACTACATGACTTAAAAAGATTGAAGGAGATCCATAGACACACAAATGGATGATGAAGTTCCAATCCTTGATGAGGAAAACTATTATACTTGGAGAATAGAAATGAGAGAACATTTGAAGGAAATGGGAGCGACTATTTGGAAGGAAGCCATTGGAGGATCAATTCCCTTGAAGAACAAGTCAAGTTTTGCAGCTCAAAGGGGAGGAAAGAAGAATGATGCATTGGCTCTCAACACCATTCTTAGTGGACTCTCAAGCCCTATCAAAGAAAGCATGGGACAATGCACTTCTGACAAGGATCTATGGCTAAATCTAGAGGAGACATATCAAAGAAATAAGGAGAAGGAAGATATTGAAGACCACTCCATCAAGATTATCAAAGTTAAAGAATCGTAAAAAACCCTTGATTGTATTATTTCAAAATGTGATCTTGAAAACATTTCAAGTGTAGATATCACAAAGGAAGATCTCAAAAGTATTTCAAATGAAGGTAAAGAATCTTCAAAGACACTTGATTGCAATGATTCAAAATGTGATGATGTTGAATTCTTCTCAAGTGAAGAAGAAGATCTAGAAACAGTTTGTGTAAAGTTTGATGGTAGTTATCCCATGGAAATAATAGAAGAATATCTATTAGAACTTCAAAAATAAGTTGAAGAGGGTTTATATAGATATAGAAGTGATCATTATTATACACACTATAACTGTCTTTCAGATAACACTAAGAATTTTCTTAGGAGGAATCAAAGGCACATCTTCAATTTAAAGGGAATGCTCAAAGAACAAGAAGAGAGAAATAAAACTAAATTAGAAGAAAAGGAAGAAGATATCACAAGACTAAAGAATGAAAAATAAGATATGAAGGTAGATGATGAGATAAGCAAAAGTCTTGAAACTATTGTCCATATCAAGACCCAAATTGAAGAATCCAAAAGGGTAGAGGAACTATTGAAGAACCAAATTAATGAAAAGGAAGATTCATGTGATAAGTTAGAAGCTAAAGTTGTTGACCTTAGAAAGAAGGTAGAGAAGTCAAAAAAATTCTTGAATAGCTCACAAATCTTGAATAAGATCTTGGAAAGTCAAAGATCTCTATATGATAAATCAGGTCTTGGATACAAATAAGAATCTACACATGTTGAAGCAAGCACATCAAAGGAGCATGAGGTAAGTCCATCAAAGGATGAAGGCAATGTTGCAAATCAACCATCCACACAAGGCAAAGAAAATTTCAGTAGAACAAATCAAGTACGACATCAAGAAGCTATCTTTGGGACACCAAAGCTAAGGTATGAAAGTATTTTTCATGGGCATTGTTATTCATGTAATGAATATGGTCACAAATCTTTTGAATGTAGAGCTTATGAAAGGAGATATAATGGAAGATTTTATAACACCATAAGGTGTTGGAGATGTGATCAAGTAGGACACACTGTTGTTCATTGTAACACCATGAGATGGTACAACTGTAGTGGATTTGGCCACAAATCCCAGGATTGCTGGAACACAAGAAGAAATTCCATTATGAGGACTTCACATAGCATGGCTAGAAGAAGGAATGAAATAAGGAAGGGAGACATATTTGAAAATATGGATGCTCAGAGCTCAAGTTCTAAGAAGCAGGGACACCTTTAGAAGTGAGTGAAGAAGACTGAGCAACCAAAGCATAATGGAAGCCTTAAGAGAAGCTATAGTAAGTCATCTAATGAAGCATATGTGGATGACAGTGGTATTAGTCGCGTACATACGCATGCTAACCTTGAATAGGTTGCATACATGCACCAGCTATTGTGAATCAGGCTGCGTATATGTGGTAAATCCTTGGGAAAAAAGCAATGCACATGTGTTGCAACTTGATGTGATAGTATAAGACTCTATTGCAGGGTCTGACATTATTTGTTGCAGGTTCTGAAATTGTTTTCTGCAGGTTATCATGATTCTGTATTGGATTATGTATTGTGATGATAAAAATAATGAAAGGCCATCTTAGATGCATGGCACTAACCCATGAGTATGGATTGAGGCATTTTCTGTTGAAGAACAATGTTGGTTATGATAGTAAAGTTATGGCACCTTGTTTATGTAATATATCTTGAGATATCATTGATATATTGAAGCATACTACTAGTACATGTGTTGTTGGATGCTTAGTATTTGTTGTAGTGAATGGAGGATTGATGATGATTTGTTGGTGTACATGGCTGGTACATATTTTGAGTTTCATTGATATATATTATGATGTATTATTGGAAGCTTACTTGTTGGAAAACTCGATGCATGAATTTGGCATATGGATGGGCTACATATTGGGACATGTAGTTGGTGAGTTGATGAGGTGATCATGGTGTACATCATTGATGATCTATAGTTGATGCATGATTGTTAGAGGCACCTACTAGCAGTTTGATTGGCACATATTTTATGGAGGTTTTGGCATACTTGCTTGGTAGAAGTAGTGATACATGTTGATGTACATGTTTGGTATATGTTTGGATGATGAGTACTTGGATAAAAGTACATCATTGTTATTACTTGATTACAATGTATTTTGGTACATGAGGCACTTGATGATTGAGGCACTTGGTTCATGGTAGAGACATATCATGAGTGATATGACACTTGTTTGGCATGTTGGTAGATGCACATGGTTGGCATATTGTGGATGCACATGGTTGGCATATTGGTAGATGCACATGTTGAAATGTTGATAGAGGCATAAGGTTCATACATTCCATGGATGATATCTTTTGGCACATTGTATGATGTTGATGGTTGATGTACATGGGTGTTGTGCATGGTGGGCACATTTTGGTACATGATGTACTTGGTTGATATTTTGTTCATGATTGTCTATTTTATTATATCTTGTGTTTCATGATGTATGTTATGGCACAAGTTTGATTCATGGACAAGTCCAAGGATCTTCATTGAAAAAGAAATTGATCTATGATCTGGTTGAGCAGTAGCAATTGCATGTTGATCATATTGAAAGAGGAGATAGGGGGAGACATACCCTTAGGAGGAGTCATTCTTGAGCATGATTCTAGGAGGAGATATCTATTAGATGCATACCTAGAAAAGAGCCCCACATTTGAAGAAAGAGCACAGAGGCATAATTCCAGGGGGAGCGATGGTAACAGGGGGAGTATGAGAAATGTATCTTCATCATTGCATCAAAGCGATATCCTTTGTTCAAAATGGGAGAGATCATTCAGAAGAAGATCATAGGAGTTCAAGTAGGGGGAGCATCTCCAAGAGGAGAATGGCCCTTTTCCATTGATGTAAAAGGGGGAGAGATGGTCACATTGATCTGATTGATGTTTCATAATGGAGAGAGATAGTCATATTGATATGATTGATGACTATTGATGTAGAGCATGCCTTGTCTACATGTTGACATCAATGTTGGTATTGCCATCAATGCCAAAGGGGGAGATTGTTGGATCATGTTGTCATTGATGCCAATGGTTTGATTAATTGATGTCATTGATTGATGTCAAGGGTGGTTTCACGTGGCAAGGAAAGGTGGTTGTAGCCACCTTCTGGTTGTATTCGGAGAACATAGGGGGTTGTAGCCTCCTTCTGGTTGTAGCCAGAGAATTGGGGAGTTGGAGCTTCCCTCGGGTTGTAGCCTGAGAAAATAGGGGGTTGGAGCCTCCTTCCAGTTGCAGCTGGAAAACAAAGGAAGTCAGTGCTTCCAATGAATGTAATTCTTAAATACATACAAGAAAAAGAATTATGTGGTTTTCTCCCACTTTGAGCTTCCACGTAAAAATATTGGTGTACTAGGTATGTGTATGATTGCTCATTTGTTTATTTTTTATTTACTCTGAAACTATTGGATGATAATGCTGCATTGGTATTGTTGGATCATATTGTCATCAATGCCAATGGTTTGATTGATTGATGTCAAGTGATTGATTGATGATTGATGAAAAATGTATATGTATTGTCCTTGATGAGAATGATAGATGTCAAGTGGAAACCAATCAATGAAGATGGGTCAATAAGTTATCATTGATATGATGCATAGATAAAGATGGATCAATGAGTTTTCATAGATACATGATGAAGATGCATTCATTTGCATATGGTGCATAGCTTGTCTGATGTAAAGATGACTCATTATTTTCATGTCATGGTTTATAAGAAGTACAAATGGATGAAATCCAAAGTGTTCCCCTTATGGTGAAAGCCCTCACGGGAAGACGCTTTGTGGTTGAGTTGTGGTTGAGAGAACCCATGCTTGTATGTGGAATAATGAGATGAATCTCAGTGATTTTGTTGGTGAAACTATCCTATATGGATAGTGCTTGTCATGCCATTTTTGGTGGTATGTGGAATGTCACATAACTCCTCATGGTTTGAGAGTTATGGCCCTACAAAGTTGAAGGACCCCATATGATGGATTGAAGCCCCATAAGGTCAAAGAAGTCGAAGTGCTTGAAAAGACGAAATTATTATTTAAATGATAAAGTGAGGTGACAAAATCAAGAAGAAATATTTAAATATTAATGTAAAGTGACAAATTTTAGGAGGAATATTTAAATGATAAAGTAATGGAGAACTTTCTATTTATGGAAAGTGGTTAACCCTAAAATAAGGAAAATAGGTTAAGTGACCTAGAAATGGGTTAAGTGACCTAGAATTGGGTTAAGTGACCTAGAAATGGGTTAAGTGACCTAGAAGTGGGTTAAGTGATCTAGAAGATGAAGGGTATAAATAAGAGGCTAGGGTCTCTTGTGAAAGGTACATTTGATAAGAACATTTTTGGAAGTATCTCTTTTGTATCTTTTGTGAGTATCTCTTGAGCATTATTGAAGATCTATTTCGAGAAAGAGAGCGTGAGGAGGATATGATGGATGCATCAAAGTTTTGGAAATGTCTGAGATATTGACAACAAAAGTTTCAGAGCTTCATAAACCCTAGTTTATGAAGTATACACAGGCTGTAATGGACTAGGACACGTACATACGCGGGTTGTATGAGGACAGGGCGCGTACAGTGGATAAAATATTGGAGATTTGTGTTTGAGCTTATGAATAACTGTTGAAGACTAAAGCAAGTTCCATATCTGCATTCTATTGATTCAGATCTGTCACTGAGACTCTGGTATGGTTACATTATTGTCTTGATGGATACTATTGCTTGTTGGGTTGTGAATTCTTAGAGCATTCTTGGTATGGTTGCTATGATGTGATTTATGTTGGCTGATGGAGTGAGAAGTACTCTTGCGATTCAGTGGTGATATGATTTCTATGGTATACTAGTTTCTTATACATTATTGAGTTAGCATTCATATTGATTGGTTGTGGAGCATGAGTAGACTATTGGAGAGATTGGATGTGTTGTGACTAGTTGTGGATCAGACTGGACAGTGAGAGACATAAGAGAATGTGATTGCAGGTTGCAGAGGATCTGAGTATGTGAAGCAAAGAAAAACCCTAGTTTCTCAGAAGTATACGCATGTTTCATTTTAGACTGGTCGCGTACATACGTGGGCTATAGTGAGCCAGGGCACATACACACGCGAGCTGCATTACTGACAGGTTGCTTACCTGTCACAGATTAATATATGAGGGGGATTGTTGCCTCATCTAAGTTGGTTTTGATTATCTAAGTCGATTCTTGCATATAGAGTTGGTTCTCTTGTAGAGTTGTACTCTATTTAGTTGTTGTTGATAAACCCCAAGAATTGTAGTTCGTAATAAAAAGAAAATTTTACATACATCTTGTGTTCTTTGTGTTCCTTGTGGTGATGACTTATTGATGATATATGTTGCTCATTTATGCTGCTGATATATGTTCACATCTAACTGGTTACAAATGTCAACAATGAGCAATGAGTAAATGTTGAATGCTAACTAATGATTTTTGTGTAAGAGGTAAGTTTTGGAAAAAAAGCACCTCACTCATTCACCCCCTCCTCTAAGTGTGGTAGGTGTGTTTAAAATATATAACACTTTCATTTTATGGTTAAAAAGGATTAAATTGCTCTATTACTGATTCACCCCCCACCCCCTCTTAGTAATCAAACATGGTGAAGATATCTACAATTTTCTCTCTTGTACCAACATACTCTACCTTGATGTTCTTCTCTGTAACTTGTTCCCGTAGAAAGTGAAACTTGATCAGAATGTGTTTTGTCTTGGAATGCATCACTGGATTCTTAGAGATACTTATAACACTATTATTATCACGAAATATCGATATAGGATCGTCATACTCTAGTACCTATATGTCTTGCAAAGTTTTCTTCATCCATAGAACCTGTGTACAACATGATACTGCTGCAATATACTCTGCTTTTGTCATGGACAGTGATACTGAAGATTATTTCTTGCTGAACTGAGATACCAGACAATCACCCAAGTAGAAGGTTGCTCCACTTGTACTTCTTCTATCATCAACACTTCCTGCCCAATATGCACCTGTGTATGAAAATAAAGAGAGATCATTCCCTTTTGGATACTATAATCCATAGTCGTATGTTCCCTTGAGATATCTGAATACTCTCTTTACTTCCATAAGATGTCTTAGTCCCAATATCCAAGTTCAAGCATCAAAGCACCCATGGATTTATGCTACCGAATTGCATGCAGA
This sequence comes from Picea mariana, assembly GCA_032191745.1. Classification (NCBI taxonomy): domain Eukaryota; kingdom Viridiplantae; phylum Streptophyta; class Pinopsida; order Pinales; family Pinaceae; genus Picea; species Picea mariana. Next base: position 151,071 of record JASDQU010309204.1, read on the forward strand.
AACTTAGTCGGGCACTACCTACAGGCGCTGCGTAATATTCTGGTAGAGGATAAATTGTGCAGAGTTATTCTGCCAGTTTTTAGTCACTAATTTAAAACTTGGGTTATGAGCAGTTGAGGATGTATTTTTGAAAACTAGAGGAGGTTTTTGTTCATAAAATTCCAAATAATAAAAAAATCTCTCAGTTTTTCAAAATGTGTTTTGGTTTTAGAGATATTGGATATAGAAGTAGGCATTGAATACTCTGCACAGTGGCGCTGCGTACTAATTTCCTGTAGCGGTCACGGTTTTGATATTCGCCTTGTTGGGAGGTTGCCACATGTCAAGGAGAGTTCAAATGGATTCTCAAGGATCAGTTAGATATCAAGGGACACCTACACCTAATATTTATCTCCAGCAAATGCCTCATGCATGAGGTGGAAACAATTTATTAATGACTTCCAACAAATTCCTGAAAATTAGCAGTTTGTTGGATTTTTGTCTCTTTGACTGTTGCCACCTATCTCCAACGCTTAGAATCCAATGGAGGAGATGGGATTCGACCTATTTAGGTTATTTGGATGTTATTTTCTATTTAAAGAAGGAGATATATCTTGGAGAACGGAGGGATGAGCCAAGAGAGGCTAGAGAGAGTAGGAATAGGCAGTTTTCTGTGTGTGTTCATTTGTAAGCCTGTGGGCATTTTAGGATTGTAAGAATTACTACTATTGGATACTCATGAGAGCTGTGATTTCAGATTGTAACTCTTATTTTCTATTTCTTCTTATTTGAATATATTGCATATTTGAGGATCAAAGGTTGTCAATGATTTATGGATCCCTAAGCAGCAGAGGATCTGCTGTATTTTGCCCTTCAATCATTGTTTATATTCAAGTATTTGTTGATTCATTGAATTGAGAGGATCTCTATTTACTGAAAATTCTATCTTATGTTTTCCTTCTTCATTTCTTCCACCTATCAGCATATAATCTTGTTTTTTGTTAAGCAACTTTGGTGCCTTATATGAGTGGGATGTTTGTGACTCCATTGCCCATTGGTGTAGCCTACTGATCTGCAATTTGCTGCCCTATCTCTTTCTTTATCCATCTTGTCGATCCACCTATTCAAAACCAAAGTTATCTTTTACATTCTGATGGGTGTTGAGCTTACACTTTAGCAGTCAAAGTGTGACTTTCAGTGATAACAAAGCCCAAGGTTTGTAGTCCGTAATAAAAATACAATGCACATACATCTTGTGTTATTTGTCTTCCTTGTGGTGATGAATTATTGATGATATATGTTGTTGATATATGTTCACATCTCCCCGGATGGGGTGACACGAGGAGCCGAGGCGGTGACACCGGGACATGCACTAAGTTTGGGTTTAATTGTTGATGGCCGCCACCCATACATCAACATTAACGATGGTGGATAGCCATAGAAGAGACCATACGAAGGCAAGGCTCCCTCGCGTGACCATTTACACCCCTCGCGAGTTCAGATTGGCAAAGGATATGGAAGGATGGATGACGCTGGTGGCTAGTTATGGGTTTTATTTTGAGCCCGGGCAGAGCGGGATTGCTATGCTCTTCGTCGGGATGTTCACCATCTTTTCTCTGCACTCTGCTGAGGCTTTCCAGGGCTTTTTTTTTTTGTGTAAGACTCGACTGAGACGGCTTGATCACGCCCCGCACCTGCTACTGCTCTCGTCCGGGACTTACAGTCTTGCACTACATCTTCTTGGCACCTGCATTCACCACCCAATTTCAATGGTTAGAAAACGTGGCAGGCCCTGCCGGGGTTCGACCTGGGACGCCCATAAGGCACAGAGGTGTCAGAAGAAGCAATTGGAGTGCACTCTAGCTTTGGCGTCCTCTATTCTTCGCAAAAAGGCTCAAGCTGAGTGGCGGATGTTGCTCGACACTATTTCCGAGCAGGGGGCGGGTTGTAGCATGGAAGGATTGACTTCTAAAGCGAGCGACGTGAGGGAGGCCGAGTCCGAGGATTCATTTCCCACCTGCATTGTGGAGGAGTACCCGTCCATGGGTGACCTACTATGCATTGAGGAGCCCCGTGCCATGGAGGGTTCCAATCGTTCTTTGGCCAGAGAAGACGACTTCCTCGGTTGTATCGTCGAAGAAATTCCCTGGCCGGGTGACCTGCCAGTGTTTGGTGCCGAGAAGACTGTGGATACTGAGGTTAGCACGGAGTAGAGGGAGTTAGCGGCTGGCATTGGTGAGGCTACGGATTTGGGGACTGCTTCCAGTAGCGGCTTGGGTGGCGAATTGCATGGTTCTCTCCTCAGCGACGAGCACCTGGCCTTGGTCTTCGAGCTTCGCAGCCACCTGGTGGACCTGGAACATAGGATCCTCCTCATGAGCCAATGCATGGACCTTCTCCTCGACGCGTTCTCCAGTGCTCCTGCTCAGTGAAAGTGTCCTCTGTGCGCGCAGGAGTTTGCTATTCCGACGGGGTCCACTTGGCAGACGGGCGAAGGCGACAGATCACCGGGTGCCTAGGTTTTTATCATTTCCTGGTTTTTAGTTTATTGTATTTCCGTTCCATGTACTCCTGGACCATTAGCACCTGTCTTGGTTTCCTCCAGGCAGAACAGGTGCTTCTCCACTATATGTATTATCGTATAACTGCTATTAGTCCCCCACTTATGCTGGTTTCCGGATACCGGCAGCATTTTTGGTGGTTTTAGCCTTGACACTGTACTTTTTGTCTAAGTTTTGTGCCAATCTAATATAGAAGGTACTACCCCCCTTTTTTATTTAAAAAAAAAAAGATATATGTTCACATCTAACTGGTTACAAATGACAGCAATGAGCAATGAGTAAATGTTGAATGCTAACTAATGAGTTTTGTGTCAGAGGAAATTTTTTGAAAAAGAGCC